>JBBPKG010000893.1:0-10986 GCA_038089115.1 Fistulinella cinereoalba
GTGAACCCTTGGGTGGTGAGTCTGCCAATTACATTAGTTGGCACCGGACAAAAGGCGCACATAAGCCTTTCTGGTAGCTATCAAAAATGCCTGATTGCTCAAGGGCTGGTCAAGTCCTTACCCACACAAAAATTTCTCACCCTTCGTAGCAATGAAAATCAGATCGGCAGGTCTTGTCACCGCAGTTATAATGGTTGATATTGAATTATAGTACATTTTTGTAAATGGGTTAGGGTAATAGCAGGGTTATTTCAACTCAAAGTATGAAAAATTTGCACTTAAATAGACAGGATTTCACTTTGTGACATGGTACAATTGTGCACTTTAGAATGGATTATCACATTGCATGCCAACAGTGGCAAAACGCGCAACTTTCGAAAGTTGAAAGTTGCGCATTTTGGCCCTTTTGGGTAGTATTGCATAATTGCCTTCCAACAATGGCAAAACGCACAACTTTCGGATTCGAAGAATTGCGTGTTTTGGCCCTTTTGGGTGGTATTGCATAATTACATTCCAAAAGTGGCAAAATGCGCAACTTTCGGATTCGAAGAATTGCACGTTTTGGCCCTTTTGGGTTTTATTGTATAATTGCCTTCCAAAAGTGGCAAAACGTGCAACTTTCGGAAATGCAAAGTTGCGTGTTTTGGCCCTTTTGGGTGGTATTGCATAATTACCTTCCAAAAGTGGCAAAATGCGCAACTTTCGGATTCGAAGAATTGCGCGTTTCAGCCCTTTTGGGTTTTATTGTATAATTGCCTTCCAAAAGTGGCAAAATGCGCAACTTTCGGATTCGAAGAATTGCGCGTTTCGACCCTTTTGGGTTTTATTGTATAATTGCCTTCCAAAAGTGGCAAAACGCGCAACTTTCGGAAATGCAAAGTTGCGCGTTTTGGCCTTTTTGGGTGGTACTGCATAATTAGCTCCTAAAAGTGGCAAAACACGCAACTTTCGGATTCGAAGAATTGCGTGTTTTCGCCCTTTTGAGTGGTATTGCATAATTACCTTCTAAAAGTGGCAAAACGTGCAACTTTCGGATTCAAAGAATTGCGCGTTTTGGCCCTTTTGGGTTGTATTGCATGATTGCCTTCCAAAAGTGGCAAAACGCGCAACTTTCGGAAATGCAAAGTTGCGCGTTTTGGCCCTTTTGGGTGGTATGGCATAATTAGCTCCCAAAAGTGGCAAAACGCACAACTTTCGGATTCGAAGAATTGCACGTTTTGGCCATGTGGGTGGTACTGCATAATTACCTTCCACAAGGGAGAAAAAACGTGCAACTTTCGGATTCAAAGAATTGCGCATTTTGGCCCTTTTGGGTGTTATTGCATGATTGCCTTCCAAAAGTGGCAAAACGCGCAACTTTCGGATTCGATGAATTGCGCGTTTCAGCCCTTTTGGGTAGCATTGCATAATTGGCTTCCAAAAGTGGCAAACGCGCAACTTCTAAAAGTCGAAAGTTGCGCGTTTTGGCCATTTTAGGTAGCATTGCATATTGCATTTCAAAAGTGGCAAACGCACAACTTTCGGATTCGAAAAATTGTGCATTTTGGCCCTTTGGGGTAGCATTGCATAATTGCCTTCCAAAAGTGGCAAATGTGCAACTTTCAGATTTGAAGAATTGCGCGTTTTGGCCTTTTTGGAAGTATTGCATAATTAGCTTCCAAAAGTAGTTAAATGCCTCTTTTGGATGGTATTCCATAATTACCTTCGAAAAATGGCAAAACGCGCAATTCTTTGGATTCCAAAGTTGCGCCTTTGTAGTATTGCATGATTGCCTTCCAAAAGTGGCAAAACGCACAACTGTCGGATATGCAAAGTTGTGCATTTTGGCCCTTTTGGGTGGTATTGCATAATTAGCTCCCAAAAGTGGCAAAACATGGAATTGAAACACGTAATTCTTTGAATTCAAAACACCAACTTTGAATTCTAAGAATTACGCATTTTGCCACTTTTGGAAGGTAATTATGCAATACTACCCAAAAGAGGCATTTTGCTACTTTTGGAATCAGAGTCCAACAATTCCGCGTTTTGCCACTTCTGGGAGCTAATTATGCCATACCACCCAAAAGGGCCAAAATGCACAACTTTGCATATCCGAAAGTTGCGCGTTTTGCCACTTTTGGAAGGCAATCATGCAATAACACCCAAAAGGGCCAAAACACACAACTTTCGACTTTCAAAAGTTGCATGTTTTGCCACTTTTGGCATGCATATGGTATGGTGTCAGAACTGCATAAAAAGTCCGGCACAACTTTTTTTGAGTCAGTGCAACTTTTCTCGAGTGGACCAGCACAGCTTTTTTGAGTGACCCAGTGCAACTTTTTCTGAGTGATCGCACACAACTGTTTTAAGTGATATCATGCAACTTCTTATGCACACCATAGAGAAGGGCCCTATTATTTACAAGCATTACAGCTGTTTTCAAAATGATGCGGAAAACACATTCAGAATTTTGCAGTGGCAGTGTGGGGACCCCGTGTGCATCTGAGTGAGAATGTGCGTGGGATGAGAAAAATGCTTGTTTGATCTGAGCCACCATCAACCCACCTGATGCCCCTGCTGACTGTCTATTGACCACAAAACCCACATATTCATTCAACGAGCCTCACGAACAGGAAGTCAAGGACGCTGTGAGTGGAATTTGCTATCAGGATAACTATTGTGTATGTCGCTGTTGCAAGAGATATATGTACAATTTGCCCGCCTGCTTTCATTTAATGGTACTGTCAGCCATTGTCGAATCTGGACCCCTTGTAGTACTTTATGCAGCCTGTAGTTTGATGCTACCATTACATTTACCCTGATGGACTCCAATGGCCACCATGTTTCTCGAGAACACTAAAGCAATGAGTAGTGTGTTTGTTGAACTTCATTCAACTCAGACACAGGTTCTTTTGCTTGCATTCAAGATTTCCAAGTCTCTTCCTGCATTATGGCTCATTTATCCTCCCCATTCTTTTTATATGCAGCAGAATAAACAGCTAATACAATGGTAAATACATAGAGCATCATATCAAGACAAACAGGAGAGGGCAACATGGTGGAGTACAGTAAAAATTCTCACTTGCAACACCTAGGAAGTTGCAAATTCCACTCACAGTGTCCCTGACTCCCTGTTCATGAGGCTCAATGAATGAATATATGGGTTTTGTGGCCAACAGACAGTCGGCGGGGGCATCAGGTGGGTTGATGGTGGCTCGGATCAAACAAGCATTTTTCTCATCCCACGCACATTCTCACTCAGATGTGCACGGGGTCCTCACACTACCACTGCAAAATTCTGAATGCGTTTTCCGCATCGTTTTGAAAACAGCTGTAATGTAAATACAACATCCATAAGCTCTGGCATTCAGGCCCAGGGTATCCCCATGCCTGGGCACAAATTCAGTTGAAGATCCATGATAGGGCACCCAAACTCAAATATAAGGGCCCTGCAGATGACTGCATTGTTATAATCTACATCACTGTGATGACTGCAATCAAACGTGAATTCCAGGTTGCCAAGGTGAAGGATGGCAGCAATGAGTTAACAGGTTCAGACTACATGGCATTTGGAGAGACTGTTGCGACCTTCAGTAGTTGCAGCATGCAAAAACAAAAGGTGAAGAGGAAAGCCTAATGGCTAATGTGAAGACTAGTCCCTCAAGTGAAACTTATGTAAGAGAGTAGCTTAGAAGTGGCTAGCCCTATAGATGACAAGGGATAACCAAGATGGGGAGCCATCAAGGTTAGTGCCTGTTATATATATGGTTTGCATGTATGTACATGTTTGGCACATGGTCTGTGCATAAATATGAGAAAGAAAAGTAAAGATAAGAGAACATAACATCATAGGTGGACATAAGGGTATGGGCATAGGGCATGGATCTAGGGTTGTGACATCATAATGATGTCATTGTGATGTCATAAGGAACCATCTAGGTTCAGTCTAGAGTAGAACAGAGGCTGTTAGAACTAGACTCTGTCTAGGTGCTGCACAGGTTAGAAGATAAGATAATCAGAGATCGGATAGCCAAGATAAGATAAGATGTCTGGTACTTGCTGAATAAGATAAGATAATGATTAGATAAGAAAGTCTGAAGGAAAACGTTGAAGTCCAGTCAACAATAAGAAAAAGAAATAGGGGCAAACTGGTGCCCATTTTACCACCCCCCTTCTATGGATCGAATTCCAGACAATCCCCAAAAAGTGGGTTGCATGGCTGGATTGATGGTCAATATTTGACTGACATGACTCGCAAGCAAGCCAGGTCCCCCCTGCTCCACAGAAGTGTGTCACCTGTCAAAGGTGGGCTGAAAACAAGGTCTCAAAGTGCATGCACTCCTGTAGACCCGAATCTGCCGCCCCCTCTATCCATCTCAGGAAGTTTCAGTACTTCTGTTAGCATTGGATTTGAGACATGTTTGATAAGTAGTTGAGCAATTCTATCACCCGGTTTTACGGTGAAGGATTTCTTGCCGTTGTTGCAAGAACCATCTTGAGGTCCCCATGGTAGTTGGAATCTACGACACTGGCAGCTATGTTAATGCTGCTCTTCACAGATAACCCTGATCTAGGGGCGATACGTCCATACGTTCCCTCTGGGAGAGCGATCTGGATGTTCATGTTCATGGGCCATCTGTGCCCAGGTTCTATGAGCACTTCTTCACTCATGTAGAGATTGTAGCCCATGGCAAATGCTGTGCCACATGTGGGTTCCTTCACGCTAGGCAAAGATCATCTGAAAGGAAGCATCTGGCTACATTTTTCACCAGGAGGCTTCTGTGCGAGCACAACCATTGTTGGCTCCTCTGGATATGGCTGGAACAAGCCTAGCCAATCTGCAAACTCCATCCATTGGAGTGTGTGTGGATTTCATTCATGGAATTCTGCTATTGTGTCAGCAGTGTTCCGAAGGTTCTTCTTTGGTTCCCATGTCCAATCTTCTATTCCCCATCCAGCCCAGTGGACAAGATATTCAACCAACCATCCTCTGCATCTAGCTTTGACGATGTGGTCAACTTCAAATTTGGCATCACCTTCATCTGTAACAGTGCATGCCAGGGGTTTAAATAGGGGTTGCCCGAATAGGGGCTCTTCATAAGGCTTGACCCGCGAAATGTTCACAACTGGGTGAATCTTCATGTTTCGGGAAAGCATGAGGTGAACTGCGTTGTTGCTGACCTTCTTATCAATTTTGAACGGACCAATGAACTGTTCTGTCATCTTCTTCGACTGCCTGCCTTCCATCTGAAGGTTTGTCATTGAAAGGAGAATAAGGTCTCCTGCCTTATATGCAGGTGCTTTGCTCCGATGCTTATCTGTGGTCTTCTTCATTCTGTTCCTCGCTTCTTCAAGGTTCTGAGCCATCTGCTCAAGGGTTTTGCTGACTTCTTTGGCTAAGTTGTCCATCGCTGGTGCTTGAGAAACTCCAGGTTCTATGCCCATATGGGGCTGATACATAAGTGTGATTGCAAACGGACTCTTCTTAGTTGCGCTTTGCTGCTTCGTATTGTAGCTAAACTGCGCCATCAGCAGCCAGTCTACCCAGTCTTCTTGTTGCTCAGCGACGTATAGTTTAAGGTAAGTTTGCAGATCTCTGTTGATCCACTCTGTCTGCCTGTCTGTCTGCAGGTGGTATGCCATGGAGAGCTGCTGCTTAACTCTGAGGCGATTGCATAGTGATTTCAATACTTTACTGGTGAACTGTGGTCCTTGATCCATCATGAGGGTGCATGGTAAGCCATGAGCCATCCAGACTCATGTGAGAAATAACTGTGCTGTCTCTGCTGTGTCTATCTTCTTTGTGTAGGGAATGAACACTACCTCTTTTGAGAATCTATTGACGATGACCAAAATGCTGTCGAAGTCGTGTGATACTGGAAGATCCATGATGAAATCTGTGGTGATATCCTGCCAAGGTCTGCTAGGTACTGGCAGTGGCTTCAAGGTTCTGGTGGGAGATCAATTCGTCGACTTCATCTGCTGGCATCTGTTGCAGCTTGCATTGTACTTCTTGACTTCTATGGCCATTCGAGGCCATTCGTAATGTCTTCTGATGAGCTCAAGCATCTTCTTGGCTCCGGGGTGTCCAGTGACCGGCATGTCATAATGTTTTGTCATCACCAACATCCTCAGGTCTTCTTCATCTGGTACATATGTTCTTCCTTCTTTCACTAACATTCCCCCTATTGTCTCTTCATATCCATCCGTGTTCAGCTTTATCACTTCTGATTCTTTCAGCTTTAGCCTCCCGGCTTCTATCTTCCTTCTTATTTCATCCCCATCATCCTTTAGTGAGATCATACTTCTGATCTTGTCCGGGGTGATAATGAGAACTCCCTTGTTGTTGACCTTGATTCCTTCTGTGTGATCTTCTCTTCTGGAGAGGGCATCAGCATGGCTGTTACAAGTATTGAAAGGCCGAGTGTTACTCAGACCTGACCGACGCCTAACTGACACCTGACGGATTCCTGACAAGTTCCTGACGGACACCTGACGGACACCTGTCGAACACCTGTCAGACAGGGTCAGGAGCAATACAGATACTTGTGTGGGGAATGCTAGGGTTTCCTTGCACAAGGACAGCGAGCACTCAAGTGTAGCTCGAGGACACATAGGAGTGTGAGTCTGAGTTAAAGAGAATCTCCATCTCACACTGGAGGGATCCCTTGGGCAAGAAGTAGGCTTGTTAAGCGTAGATCTAGCTAAAGAGCTATGGTACATGCAGCCAAGTATTTATACTATGGATGGGGGCTGTGATCCCGGAAAGGAGGAGGCTGTCTGTAGTGATAAGTAAGAATGGAAGAAGCATAGCCCTCATCAACATGAGGCGAAGAAGGAGAAGTACATAGCCCTCATCAACATGAGGCAATAAGAAGTATATGACCGGAAGTGGTCTTATCTAAAAGCATTGGTCCCAGTTAAGGGGGCGGATGAGAAGATCATCGGTATAAGGGATAACTACCAGTTCCTCCGCTTCTAAGCCTTCATTGAATCTGCCGATAAGCATAGGAAAAACCGTATCATTATCCCCTTCGTTCGACTGATTGTCCTCATCAGTCCCAAGCATAATCGGCATTAACTCCATATCTGGTGGGGTCGTAGTTGGAATCGAAGTCAGGTTGAGGGAAGGTTGGAAGGGGTCGTTGGGGGCAGGAGTCAGGGAGATGCCCTGGGGCGGCATGCAGGCAGTGCGGGCAAATAAGTTGAGGACAATGTCGTCGAAGGTGGGATCGTTCTCCGCATTCCCAACAGGGGGGGTGTCTGGCTCTGGAATGCCCCTGGCCATATACATCCGAGAGAGGCGTTCTGTATATGGTGTCACCCTGTTGCTGTCGGCGTCGCTGAGGTTGCTGTGTTGGGAGAGAGGGCTCCCCAGATATGAGGGAATGTGAGGGTATCCCGGTACCGGCATTTCGAGGGTGGAGGGTGGGGTTAGGAGGTAGCGAGGGGGGAGGACTGGAGGAGACTGTCCTCGAAGGAATCGGTGAGGCGATAGAGAGTGATAGAGGTGGTGAAGGTGGGGATGTCTTCTAGGGCATTGCCTGTGGAGGCGGATTCTAGGATGGTGGCAAACAGGGATAGGATGGTTCCGATGGGGAAGACTTGGAAGGCAAGAAACGGGAGGGGTATGGGGGTGGGGGTGTGGTGGTTGTTGATGGTGGGGTATGCCTCTGGAGTTTCCATGAGGACAGGGGATGAAGGGGTGGAGCTGGGATTTGACATCTTTTATCTGGGGAGTGGGTTAAGGGGTTAGAGTCGATGTCTTTTCTTATAAGCCCATATGAGGGCTTTGGCTCCGATCAAATTCCATTCTGGTTCCCAGCTGTTTTCGGAAGAGGGGTATCCCTTCCATCGGATCAGATAGGACAGGTTTTTTGATCCCCGATGGGCCACTATCTGCTCCACTTCGTATTGTTCTTCTCCAGAGATAAGATCAGGTGGCGCCTGTTTGTAATTCGGGCCGTGCTCCAATGTTTCGATGTAGGGAGATAAGAGGGAGGCATGGAAGACGTTGTGCATTTTCCAGGTCGGTGGGAGACGGAGTTCGTAGGTTATGGGTGATAAGACTTTTGTGATCGTAAATGGGCCTTCTCTTTTGGGGGCGAGTTTCTTAGATGGGTAAGGGGTGTGAAGGTTTCTTCCTTCCAGCCATACTTGGTCTCTGATTTTCCACGGCTTGAAGGTCGAATTGATCTGATCCTTCATTCTCTGAGCTGCGAGGTTTTGGGCTACCAGGGCTTCATCCCTTGCCTTATCTAAGGTTTGCAATCTATCGGTTAGGGCCGGAATGAATATTTGCCCGATCCGGGGGTAGGCTCAGGGTTTGTATCCCATCATCAGGAAGAAGGGAGAGTGTTTGGTGGCGGAATGTTGGGAGGAATTATGATGGAATTCCGCGAGAGGGAGGAAGGTGTGCCATTTATCAGGCCTTCCTTCGCAGAAGATGCGGAGGTAGGTTTCAAGTTCTTGGTTGACACGTTCGGTTGCGCCATCAGTTTGGGGGTGGTAGGCCGTTGAGAGGGCTACATCGTATTGTAGGAGCCGGGAGAGTTCCAAGGCGAATGCTGAAGCGAATTGAGGTCCTCGATCGGAGATGCATTTATCATGTAGACCAAATCAGAGGAAGACTTTTGTGAAAAAGAGTTGAGTGACCCCTGCTGCATTGATATCCTTGTTACAAGGGGCAAAGATTACCCCCTTTGTAAGCCCATGGTCGACCACGACCATAATTGAGTCGAAACCATTAGACAGGGGAAGGCCGGTGATGAGATCAACAGATACGAGAGAGAAGGGGTGGGTAGCGGAGGAGGGAATAGGGGCAAGCGCGGGGGTGGACGGGTGAGTGTTGACTTTGTTGGCTTGGCAGGTGGCACATCCGCGGACGAAGCATCGGACGAAGGTGGAGAGGCCGGGCCACCAGTAATCACGAGAGAGGAGATCGAGGAGGCAGAGGTGGCCACCATGTCCTCCAGTGGGGGAGGAGTGGATTGAGGACACTAAGGTAGCCCGCTGATCAGGGGGGACATACAATCGTCCTTAGAAGTAGAGGCAATTGTTGGTGAAATGCCAGTCTTCGGGGCACGCACGGGGGAAGAGGGAATCCTCAGAGGCCATGGCATTGAGTGCCTTGATAACGAGGGGGTCAGATGGGGAAGAGAGGGCAATCTTCTGGGTCAAGGCAAGGTCAATGGCATTGATGAAGAGATCATCGGGGAGGAGAGTGGTATTGTCGTTGTCATGCGAGGTATCCACTTCGTCTTTATGGGAGAGGGCATCAGCAGGCCCCATAGACGTTCCGGGCAGATGGTGGAAAGACAGATCAAAGTCTTGGAGGAATAATTGCCATCAGGCATGGCGGCGGGACAGTTTATGGGGTTCCTTGAAATATAGAAGATTTTTGTGATCGGTGAGGATTGTGACCAAGTGTTCAGTCCCTTGGAGGTAATGTCACCATTCCTCGAGTGCTAGAATAACCCCGAGGAGCTCCTTATCTTAGATGTCGTAGTTCTGCTCTGCTGGGGAGAGGGTGGAGGATCGGTAGGCACAGGGGTGGAGGTCGCCGTTTGCATCCTTTTGCATCAGGACGCTGCCAGTGGCGGTAAGGGAGGCATTGGTCATGACGAAGAAGGGTCGGGTTGTGTCGGGCATCAATAGGACAGGTTGGTCGAGGAAGAGTTTCTGGAGGTGTCGAAAGGCCGCTTCTTGCTCCTTTTCCCAAGCGAATAAGTGGGTCTTCTTGGTTAAGTCAATGAGCGGTTGGGCGATGTGGGAGAAGTTGGGGATGAATTTTCAGTAAAAGTTGCAAAAGCCTAGGAATGATCGGACTTGCTTTACTCTAGTGGGTGATTTCTGTTACAAGTATTGGAAGGTCGAGTGTTACTCAGACCTGACCGATGCCTAACTGACACCTGACAGATTCCTGACAAGTTCCTGACGGACACTTGATGGACACCTGATGGATTCCTGACGGACACCTGTCGGGCAGGGTCGGGAGCAATACAGATACTTGTGTGGGGAACGCTAGGGTTTCCTTGCACAAGGACAGCAAGCACTCAAGTGTAGCTCGAGGACACGTAGAAGTGTGAGTCTGAGTTAAAGAGAATCTCCATCTCACACTGGAGGGATCCCTTGGGCAAGAAGTAGGCTTGTTAAGCGTAGATCTAGCTAAAGAGCTATGGTACATGCAGCCAAGTATTTATACTATGGATGGGGGCTGTGAACCCGGAAAGGAGAAGGCTGTCCGTAGCGATAAGTAAGAATGGAAGAAGCATAGCCCTCATCAACATGAGGCGAAGAAGGAGAAGTACATAGCCCTCATCAACATGAGGTGATAAGAAATATATGACCGGAAGTGGTCTTGTCTAAAAGCGTTGGTCCCGGTTAAGGGGGCGGATGAGAAGATCATCAGTATAAGGGATAACTACCAGTTCCTCCACTTCTAAGGCTTCATTGAATCTGCCGATCAGCATAGGAAAAACCGTATCAATTTCCATTCCTTGATTGCATCCAGCTTTCCTGGGTCCATGTGGACCAATCCTTGTTCTACTACCATCCCTAGGTATTCCACTCATCTCTGATCAAAGAAGCACTTTGAGAGTTTGAGGTAGAGACGCTGTTCAAGCATCCTCTGTAGGACTTTCTGGGTTCTCTCATCGTGGTCGTCTTGGTTAGCGGAATGAATTAGGAGATCGTCCATATAAATGATAAGCCATCCTTCCACGATGTAATCGGCAAAGATATCATTCATGAATGCTTGGAAGGTAGAGGGGGAGTTGCATAATCCAAAGAACATTACTGTGGGCTCGAAGAGTCCAAACGGAGTAATGAAGGCGGCCTTCCATCGATCATCGGGGTGGATCTGTACATTGTTATATCCCCATTTATATGGTCATTTTGGAATTCTATTTCGAAATCAATTTACATATATCTTCTGGCAATGTATACCATAAAATAGAGCGCATCAATGCGATCATTTTGAGCCCCTAATCATGCAAATCGGCGGTC
>JBBPKG010000894.1:0-10975 GCA_038089115.1 Fistulinella cinereoalba
TCCCGTACAGGCTGCTACGTATTTATAAGGAGAAATGAAGGCTGTGCGGCCCGAATGTGAAACGTTCTACGTAGCGATAAGGAGATAAGCATGACTCTTTATGGTGATACAGAAATAGAGAGAAAACGGAAATGGGTTCGACTAGAACCGTTGGTCCCGGTTAAGGGGTCGAATGAGAACATCGTCTACGTAAGGGATTTCTATTAGCTCCTTGGGTTCTAACCCCTCTTGTCTGAATCGGCCGATAAGAATGGGAAAAACCGTATCAGATCTCTCTAGTGTGAGACAGAGAATCTCTTTACCTCAGACTCACACTTCTCGCGCGTCCTGAGCTACCATAAGTGCTCGCTGACCTTGTGCAAGGGACTATCTGCGTTCCCCATACAAGTGTCCCTTTGTCGCTCTGTGTAGAGCCTTGTGCAGGTTACCCCTGTCCCCCGCAGGTCACCTCGCATAGTACAAGTAGGACAGGATTGAGTAACACTCGTCCTCTCGATACTTGTAACAGGGTGGAGGAGCGATAGGCGCAAGGGTGAAGATCACCGTTGGAATCCTTTTGCATGAGGACTCCTCCCGTTGCCGTTAGTGAGGCATCGGTCATCACAAAGAAGGGTTGAGAGGTGTCTGGCATACGCATAACTGGTTGTTGGAGGAAGAGTTTCTGGAGGTGTTGAAACGCGTTTTCTTGCTCAGATCCCCAGGTAAACTGACGGGTTTTCTTTGTGAGGTCAATGAGCGGCCGAGCAATATGGGAGAAGTTGGGGATGAATTTGCGATAGAAGTTGCAAAATCCCAAGAATGAGCGGACTTGTTTTACTCCGGTGGGGGATTTCCATTCCTTGATGGCGTCCAATTTTCCTGGGTCCATGTGGACAGATCCTTTCTCGATGACCATTCCTAGGTATTCTACTCGCTTCTGATCGAAGAAGCATTTAGATAACTTGAGGTACAGTCGTTGTTCGATCATCCGCTGGAGGACTTTCCTAGTTCGTTCGTCGTGGTCTTGTTGGTTGTCCAAATGTATCAGGAGATCGTCCATATAGATGATCAACCATCCCTCAGCGATGTAGTCGGCAAAGATGTCATTCATGAAGGCCTGGAAGGTAGAGGGGGAGTTGCAAAGGCCGAAGAACATTACCGTTGGCTCGAAGAGTCCGAAGGGGGTGACAAAGGCCGCTTTCCATCGGTCGTCTGGATGGATTTGAACGTTATTATATCCCCATCGTACGTCCATCTTAGTGATAGGGACGATCCTTTTAGCTGGTCGATGAGATCACTAATTAGGGGTAAAGGATAGGCATTCTTGATGGTGTGAGAGTTCAGGTATCTATAATCCTGACATGGCCGTAGCTTCCCATCTTTCTTTTGCACGAAGAAGAAGGGAGAGGCCTGGAGGGATTTGCTCGGTTGGATTTTCCCATTTCGCAGATGTTCGTCGATGAATTCTTTACAGACCTTGGTTTCTTGGGGGTTAAGTGGGTAGGCCTTTGCCCGTCTGGGGGAGAAGGTCTCCTGAAGGTTGATTCTGTGATCATGGGTTCGGGTGGGGGGTAGGGCATTGGCTGCCTCTTCAGAGAATACCGAGGAGTACTGGGCGAACTTGGATGGGAGTTCTTCTCCGATCTTCCCAGTTTCTTGGGCGATGGTGGTACTGAGTGTGGTTTTCCTGATTTCCTCGATCATATTGTTGTCATCAGTATCCAGATATCGTAATAGATATCGTTGCTCCAGGGGGTCGGGTTGGTGGGTTACGGTAAGGGTATTGGTCGTCCAATCGATGGTGGGGTTCACCCGTCTTAGCCAGTTCATTCCTAAGATGATGTCGTGTTTCTCACTTCCGAGCACGAGGAATCGATGTCGGGTGGAGATGCTGTCGGTGGAAACATCTAAGGTGGTTTGATGTCTGATTACTCCTTTGGTGTTGGTGGTTCCATCCGCATTGATCGCTTGTCTGGGAGTTTTGAGGGGGATGAGGGGGAAGGAGAGTTTCCGGGCGAGCTTCTTGCTGATAAAGTTTCCGGTTGCTCCACAATCTACTAGGGCTTCTATGGTTTCAGCGGTTTCTCTCTCTGGAATGTTGATCGAAACAGGGATGGTTATTGACCTTCGTTCGGATGATACAAGTACAGAGAGGTATTCCGGGGTTCCCGACGCTGTGACAGGTTCCCCTTCTAAAAATCCTTAGTAGAGAGATGGGCGATTGTTTCCTCTTCTTCGGCGAAGCATTCCTTGAGTACCCTGAGTACTTCGTCCTTCTTTACTCCTCTTTTTCCCTTTAGTTCTCTGACGTACTCGTCTACCTTGTCTTTTTCCGTGGTTTCCGTGGTACGAGTTTGTTCCCTTCGAGGGGTTTGCGGGAGTGGTTTGTTTCGGTTGGTACGAGGATGATTCGGATGATTCCTAGTGTTGCACCCGATCTTGTGGCAGATGAAACATCTGTTTTCTCGCATATGGCGGGTGCGTTTGGTGGGGGAGAGTCGGACTGAATCTACATCCATGGCATTGGGATCTCGCGATCTTCCGGGGGCGATGTATTTTCTTTCTCTGATGTCCTTAGCTCTTTGGATAGCTCGGAAGGTTTCTCTTGCGCGTTCGATCCAGGCGTCGGGGGTTTCCGGTTCCTTTCCGGAGAAGGTGATCCGTTCCATGAGATCTGGGTGAAGTCCCGCGGCTAAGATCTTGCATCTAGTTCCATCTGAGACGTCCTTGGCTCTGGCGACCAAAAGTTGGTATTGGGAGATGAAACTTTCGAGTTGTTCGAGGGTGGGGTACTTAGATGCTGGCATTGCTAGTTTCCGCAAGGCTCTCTGCGCTTCCTTTTCTCCATCCTTAGAGAAGAAGGTGTTGCGTACTTCTTTGACAAAAGCGACCCAGTTCTGTTGTTCGATCGGGATCGTTTTGGCCTGCATCCGTTCGTAGTAAGATTCGGCAAAGGTTAGTCCTAGCCCCTTGCTCATTTTATTTAGAGCAGTAGCAATCCTGGCATCGTCTGAGTAGATGCCGGGATTCATGTCATAGTAGGCCGTCATGGCCGCTGTCCACCATTTAGCATGTTCGGGCTTTCCGCTGAAGTCATCAGGGAGCCCGGCCTTGAGCTCGCTAGTACGTGCTTGTGAGTCTGTCATCTCGATATCGGGATCGATGGGGGGTATGGGGGATGGGATGTGGAATCGTCCTTGGGAGATGGATTCTCTTCGGGGGCGAGCGGGGTGGAAGGGGCGGGAGGGGAGGCGGGAGGAGGAGGGTTGGGCGGTAAGAAGATATTGATCAGGGAGATGCTGTCCTTGTTCCTCAAGGAGTCGTTTGGCTAATCCAATTGAGAGGGTCCCCTCGTCAATCCTCTGGGTGATCTGGTCTGGGGAAAGCAGATCGGTGCGGGTGGTGATGGTAGGGGTTTCTTGTTCCTGCTGCAGCTCAAGTTCTTCGTCGGAGCCGCTTTCTTCCGCAGAAGAGACAGAGTCCGTCCTAGGATCTCTGTACGATCAGTCCTCGTCGGAGGACTGGGGGAGTCGGTAGGAAATGGTGGGCGACGGTGCATGGTAGCAGGGTCGTAGGTTCAGCTAGATCTTTTGTTACAAGTATCTGACTTGTGATCTAAGCGATCAGACAGGGGTAGCCTTTACGGGGTAGGCGACCTGCACAGAGCTCTACATAGAGCGACAAAGGGACACTTGTATGGGGAACGCAGATAGTTCCTTGCACAAGGTCAGCGAGCACTTATGGTGGCTCGAGACGCGAGAGAAGTGTGAGTCTGAGGTAAAGAGATTCTCTGTCTCACACTGGAGGAGTCCCTTGGGCAAGATACTAAGCTTGGATTGCGTAGATCTAGCTAAGGAACTATAGTACATGCAGCCAGGTTTATATACTATGGATGGGGGCTGTGAACCCGGAAGGGGAGGGGCTGTCCGAGAGATAAGAGAGGAATGGAAGCGCATAGCCCTCGTCGACATGAGGCGAGAGATAAGTAACAAGTACACGAAAAGAGACGGGAAATCGCACTGTACAACCGTTTGTGGTTTAATCTAAAAACGCTGGTCCCGGTTAAGGGGGCGTATGAGTATATCATTGGTATACGGGATAACTACCAGTTCCTCCGCTTCGAGCTCCTCGTTGAACCTGCCGATAAGCATAGGGAAAACCATATCACCTCCCTTCCAGGTTCACAGCCCCACTCCCATAGTATAAATACTGGCTGCATGTACCATAGCTCCTTAGCTAGATCTACGCTACCCAAAGCTAGTTCTTTGCCCAAGGGAATCCTCTAGTGTGAGACGGAGTTTCTCTTTACCTCAGACTCACCCTCCGATTGTGTCCTCGAGCTACACTTGAGTGCTTGCTACCTTGTGCAAGGGACTACTAGCGTTCCTTCTAAGTGCAAGTGTCAGTTACCCCTATCTGTCGGGTATAGGTCAGGTGTCGGTCAGGTCCAAGTTACGCTTGACCTTCCGACTCTTGTAACACAAAGTCCCCCCAAGCCTCTCCCTTCTTCTTTGTCCCCAAAAAAGATCTGATCGACAAGATCAAGGATTCTACTCTATTCACTAAGTTCGATGTACGACGGGGATATAACAACATCCAGATTCGCCCAGAGGATCGATGGAAAGCTGCCTTTATCACCCCCCTTGGCCTTTTTGAGCCTACAGTCATGTTCTTTGGGCTTTGCAACTCACCAGCCACCTTCAGATGTTTATGAACCACATCTTCCGCGATTACATTGCTCAGGGCTGGGTAATCATCTATATGGATGACATCCTCATCCACAGTCGCCTACACTCTGACTATACTAAACGAACCAAACTTGTCTTGGAATGCCTTAGGGAACATGGTCTCTCCCTTAAGCTCACAAAATGCTGCTTTTACACCCCCACCTGTGAATACCTAGGCATGGTAGTCAGATCCGGTCAGGTTCAAATGGACCCCACAAAGCTGACCACCATCACCTCTTGGTCCCCTCCGAAATTGCTGAAGAGTGTTTGCTCCTTCCTTGGTTTTTGTAACTTCTATCATAAATTCATCCCCAACTTCTCTGCCCTTGCCACCCCCCTCAATCAACTTACCCACAAAGACCAGCCCTGGGTTTGGGGGTCTGATCAACAAACTGCTTTCGACCACCTGAAGACTATCTTCACCTCCACCCTGGTGCTTTGCATGATTGATCCATCCCTCCTCTTCACCGTCATGACCGACACATCTCTGTTACAAGTATCGGAAGGATGAATGTTACTCAATCCTGGCCGATGCCTAATCGACATTCTGATCGACTTCCTTAAGAGGCAAGTCTGATCGACACCTAACCGATAGGTGTAACCGACACTTGTTTGGGGAACGCTAGGGTTTCCTTGCACAAGGTAGCGAGCACTCAAGTGTAGCTCGAGGACATGATAGAGTGTGAGTCTTGAGGTAAAGAGAAACTCCGTCTCACACTGGAGTTTTCCCTTGGGCAAGAAGTAGCTTGGATAGCGTAGATCTAGCTAAGAAACTATGGTACATGCAGCCAGTATTTATACGATGGGAGTGGGGCTGTGAACCCGGAAGTGAGGAGGCTGTCCGTAGAGATAAGGGGGAATGGAAGGCATAGCCCGTCCTCAACATGAGGCGAGAGATAAGTAAAAGTACACAAAGATGGAAGGAAAAATACATTGTACAATCGGATGCGGATTTGTCTAGAAACGCTGGTCCCGGTTAAGGGGGCGTATGAGAATGTCGTCCGTGTATGGGATGACTACCAGTTCCTCTGCCTCTAAGGCCTCGTTGAACCTACCGATGAGCATAGGGAAAACTGTATCAATCTCTTACCACAGGTGGTGTTCTCCTCCAACTGGACAGCAATAGTGACCTTCACCCTTGTGCGTACATCTCTTCCACCTTCTCTGATGCGGAACAGAACTATGATATCTACAATCGTGAGCTCCTCGCCATCATCCATGCCCTTACCCACTGGCGCCACTACCTTCTTGGGGCCCTCCATCCTGTCACCATCTAGTCCGACCATAAGAACCTTTTCTATTTTCGTCAACTCCATAAGCTGTCTCGCCGCCAGGCCAGGTGGCAACTCTTCCTCCTTGACTTTGATCTTTGTTTCATTGCCCTTCCTGCCACCCAGATCACCCCTGCTAATGCCCTCTCTCGCATCACCTCCCCTGACACCTCCTCTGACAATGCCGACGTCACCCTCCTCCCAGATGCTCTCTTTGCTTCCTCTGTTGATCTGGCCATTCTGGACAAGATTTCTGTGTTCTCTGCTTCCGACCCTCTTGTCGTCAATGCCCTCCAAAAAGTCTCTGTTGGCTCCCCCCTCTTCCCTTGCTCTGCCACCTCTGATTGGACCTTTGATGATGGTTGTCTTTACTTCAAGGGCTGTCTCTATGTTCCCCCCCCTACCCGCCTTCCCCTCATCTGCTCTCTCCATGGATCCCCTGCTGGTGGTCATGAGGGTGTCCAGCACACCCAGACCCTCGTGGCTCATGACTTTTGGTGGCCTAGGCTCTCCTCTCTTGTCCGTCGCTTTGTTGCTGGGTGTGCCCTCTGCCAATCATGCAAGGTCCTCACCCACCCCACCATTCCCCCTTATTGCCCCCTCCCCTCCTCTGCTGTTCGCCCCTTTCAGCAGATCTCTGTTGATCTCATCACTGGCCTGCCCCCCTCTGGTGGCTACTCTGTCATGGTCGTGGTCAACCATGGCCTTACAAAGGAGGTCATCTACACTCCTTGCACCAAGTCCATCGATGCCAAAGGGGTGGCATCCCTCTTTTTCCATTGTGTTTTTCCGTGCTTTGGTCTACATGACACAGTCATATCAGACAGAGGTCCTCAATTTGCCTCTGCCTTCGCCAGAGAGCTAGCTCATCTCCTCCAATATGATGTCAAACTCTCCTCCACATACCACCCCCAGACTGATGGCAAAACAGAGCAGGTCAATCAAGAACTTGAAACATACCTACACCTTTTCTGCTCTGAGGAATCAGCCTGGTCTGACCTTCTTTCCATGGCAGAGTTCTCACACAATTCATCAGTCTATTCCTCCACCCAGCAAACACCTTTCAACCTCATGATGGGCTATGAGCTCCACTCCTATCCCCCACTCGGAAAAACCTTCTTTCCTGCCCTCGAAAAACGGTTGACCATCCTGATGAAAGCCAGAGACGAGGCACTAGCCACCCATCAGAAGGCACAACAATTAATGAAGGAGCGCATCAGATCTCGCTTCTCCCCCTGGAAAGCTGGCGATAAGGTGTGGTTAGAAAACCGAAACTTCCATCTCAAAGATAGAAACTGAAAACTCTCCCCTCGTTGAGAAGGCCCCTTCGAGATCACCCAAGTCCTCTCTCCTGTTGCCTATCACCTCAAACTTCCCCCTTCCTAGAAAATCCACGATGTCTTCCATGCTTCTCTCCTCTCCTCTTACAAAGAAACTGCTGAACACAGACCGAACTTCCTTTCACCACCTCCTGAGATCATTGATAATGAAGAAGAATATGAAGTTGTTGTATCAAGGCACACAAGAAGGTCCAAGATCAGTGGCGTTACCTTATGGGATGGAAGAGATATTTGTCATCAGAGGATACCTGGGAATCCCCAGGGAATCTCCAGAACACACGGACCCTTCTTAAGGCTTATAAGTGGAAGCATCCCCACTAGATGTTATCCCCCAGCACTCTCATCTGGCTTCACATCCTTGTGGCCTTAACCTTCGCTGCCCTCCTCATCTTCCTTCTTGTCAATTTTGGCCTATACCTCCACTCCCACCTCCATTGACCATGACCACCCCTCAAAATGATATCGCTCTTCCTCGAATTCCCCCCAGCCTCTCGACCCAATGCATCTACTCTTCCCTCCTGTCATCTGAAAAATGTCTCCTCCTTTTCGCCTCCATCTTGGAATGTGCCCCAGCTCTAGCCCATGTCGAAAGACATCCCCTCTTCACCGAAAATGAAATGCTGGGCGGTCTGATACAGATATATCACTCAGTTCGCTCTGCAGACCTCCTTGTTGCCCATAACACCCTCCCAGCATCCCCCCCCACCACCATCCTTCATACCTCCCTCCAACAAGTTGGTCAGCGCATCCTTAGTCTCCTGGACCATCATGATCTAGGACTTATTGTCACCTCAGTCGATCCCCCACACCTCTCTCGACCTTTCCACTTAGTCTTGTGCATCCTCCTTCAGGACGAACTCGATGAGTATACAGAAGAAGCCCTTTGTCTTGAAGGCCCCCTCCCCAGCCCTACCCTCATCTCTATCCCTGCCCCCCACCCAACCTCTCCCACTGCCATCAAGCTGCCCACCCCTCTCTTCTCTGAACCTCCTGCCCGCACTATCGGAGAAGTAACCAGAGGATCCCTCTATGAAGGCCACACATTGTCCTCCCCCACCCAGGTGATTCCTCTTGAATATTTTTGCACCCATCTCCCAATAGACACCATCCTCGGCCTCTGCCATGTCCCAGAGGATGTCCAGTGCTTTCAGTGTCAAGGTGCAGGGCATTATCAGATCAACTGCCTGCTTTATAGGTGCCCACATTGTCGCCAATTGGCCCCAGAGCACGAGAAGTTCCATTGTCTTCCCTCCCAATGCTCTTACTGTAACAGATGGGGTCACAATGCTCGATGCTGCCACCGTCGCATCTGTGTTAAATGCCATGAACCAGGGCACATCTACGATGATTGTCCTTGCAAATGTGAGGATGCGGCCAGTCCTCCCCCTTCACCTATTCTGCCCGCTTGACCATCTATAGGAGTTTGTTCATCTTGATCCAGTGGCTCAAGTGTATTTGGGGGGTCTTTAGTTCATAGTCGGTGAGATTGAGAAGCCATTGGGCTTGTTGACGATTGAGGTTTTGGGGTGCTTTGAAATATGTAAGGTTTTTATGGTCTGTGAAGACCTGTACAGGATGAAAGGACTCTAGGAGGTATGGGCACCAGGCATGAAGAGTGTGGATAACAGCAAGGAGTTCTCTGTCGTAGATGTCGTAGTTTCATTCCACAGTAGAGAACATTTGTGACAGGTAGGAACAGGGATGCCAATCCCTGTTGGTGTTGGTCTGAAGAAGAATCCCACCTGTGGCATGTTTAAAGGCGTCGGTGCTGATGGTGAAGGGTCAGGTAATGTCAGGTAGATGGAGGACGGGTTGTGAGGTGAAGATCTTCTTCATCTGATCAAAGGCTTGTTGGCAGGAGGGGTTCTATGCCTAGGGATGATCCTTCTTCATAAGATTGAGAAGGAGGTGTGCAATCTTGGAATAATGGGGGACAAATCTTCAATAGAAGTTTGTGAAGCCCAAGAACAATTGCATGTCCTTGACCTTTTGGGGCATAGGCCACAATGCGATTCTGTGTAGTTTGATGAGGTCCATGGCAACTTCTCCCAGCCTAGCTATCATTCCGAGATAGTCAACTTCAGCAGTATTGAATTTGTACTTCTGGAGTCAGAGGCAAAGGTTGAGTTCTCTCATGCGTTGGAGAACTCAGCAGGTAGTTTTGTCATATGTCTTCTGGTCCGGGGAGAAGATAAGAATGTCATCCATATAGATGATGATCTTTCCTTCAGTGATGAGATCTCTGAATTCTTTGTCATGAAGTGCTAGAAGGTGGTCAGGGCGTTCTTAGATCAAAGGGCATTACAACAGGCTCAAACAGTCCTCTGGTAGTGACAAAAGTGGCTTTCCATTGATGTCCCTCTTTGATACAGATGTTATTGTATCCCCATCATACATCAAACTTGGTGAAAATCTTGGTGTCTTTTAGTTTATCAAGGAGGTCAGAGATAAGTGGGAGGGGGTAAGCATCACAGATGGTATGATTGTTTAGATATTGATAGTCTTGGATGGGATGGAGTTTTCCATCCTTCTTTTTTACGACGAAGAATGGTGTGGCTTGGGGTGATGACGAAGGGCGGATCTTCCCACTTTTCAGGTTTTCATCCAAGTAGTCATCCTGGGCTTTCTTTTCATCGACTATGAGAGGGTATAGTTTGCTGATCTTTGGTACAAAGCCTTCGACAAAGTTGATTTCATGGTCACAGTCACGAGATGGGGGAAGGGGTGTGTCTTTGTCTGAGAAGACATCCTGATAGTCTTTGTAGGTGTCGGGGAGCACTACTTCTTGCTTTTTGGCCAGTGCCTTAATAGCGAGGTCGGTGGACATGGTCATGACACAGCAGAAGAACATGGAATTAGGAACAAAATGGTTATTGGCAAGGATGGTCTGGCTCAGGGTTTTGCAGGGTTTGGCCATTGACATTTTTCAGGTGAGTGATATATGGGTGCACCAGAAGTCTTCTTCTTCTTGTCCAAGATTGAAACGGGCACTGGTATTTGCCCACTACACTTAACGGACTTCATCGTTTTCCACTGACACTTTTTATCTTATCTCTTGATCTTATCTTATCCGGCAAGTTCCGGTTATCTTATCTTATCTCGGCTAGATCCGAGATCCGACTATCTTATCTTTCAGACTGCTAACCTGTGCACGCCTAGAGCGTCACAGCCTTTGTTCTATTCTAGACCGAACCTAGACGGTTCCACATGACATCATGGGCTAGATCCAATGACATCACGATGATATCATGATGACGTCACGACCCTTATCTATTAACCCTATGCCCAGAGTCGTACCACTTTTTATTCAACCTATGGCGTTATGTTCTCTTATCTTTTACTTTCCTCTTTCGTATTTACGCACAGACCAAGTGCCAAGCATGTACACACACCGTATGCATATATATACGGGCACTAACCTCGATGGATCCCCATCTTGGTTATCCCTTAACGATTACAAGGGCTGGCCAACACTCTACTATCTCTCTTGAGTTTACTTGAGGGAGTAGGTTCTCATTGCATTAGCTTTCTTCCTTCGCTTTTGCTTTGGACGTTGCGACTCAAGTTCGGTCGCTACATTATAACCAAGATCACCAGCCTCGCCTCGACGTCGCCACCGTCGCCGCGATTTGAAGAGAAGTACGCATAGAAGGTCTCC
>JBBPKG010000896.1:0-10951 GCA_038089115.1 Fistulinella cinereoalba
CAGCCTCAGGCCGGAACCCTGCGGGTTCGCCCAACCCACGCAAGCCTCGCACCGCATAGATTCGGAGTAACACGAGCCAGGTACAACCGCTAGTTCAGTCGAGATACATTGTCCTACGATAGCCCGCGCACGATCAATAGGTCCATTGATCCGCCCTAAGCATCCCACCCGAGTCGTCATTCACATGACGCTCGAACCTTCATCGTCAGCCGAGCGAGCGCATCACGCAGATAGTAGTCTACGTAAGACGAGAACCGAGGCGGCGTAGAGTGTAGTCTGCACGGAAGCTAAACGAGGCGGTGGCGCTCACTTGCTTCAGCACCACCACCGTCAGCACGCGCAGACACACATCTGCGAGACTACGCCTCTCGTTCGCTTTCGCCCACCCACCACTCCCCATCAGGCGAAGCCATGCCAGAACGACCCCACCCCACCCCACTCCCTCTTCGCCCGACGCTCGACGCCTCAGCGCCTGCGGCTCGGCAGCGTGAGCTGTGGGACCCGCCCTCCCCACAGCTCATCGTTTGACCCCCACAGGCTAGGGCCAGCCTCGGGCCGGAACCCTGCGGGTTCGCCCAACCCACGCAAGCCTCGCACCGCATAGATTCGGAGTAACACGAGCCAGGTACAACCGCTAGTTCAGTCGAGATACATTGTCCTACGATAGCCCGCGCACGATCAATAGGTCCATTGATCCGCCCTAAGCATCCCACCCGAGTCGTCATTCACACGACGCTCGAACCTTCATCGTCAGCCGAGCGAGCGCATCACGCAGAACAGCGCATCCAGACCGTTCCGAAGGCTGCTCTGTGACACTGTGTGACATGATGCAGTCACACACTGCGCCATCATTCTAAGCGGTAGGTTCACCAACACACTCATGCAAACGGGTCGAAGTGCTCACTAATCATTATCCAGGTCCGCCGTTGAGCATTAAATCCAAAGAGGCCTACATACACAGGCTATCTCTCCAGCGAAAATCATCTTTACGTCACCGTCGCAATAGATACTGCTGCACGGTGTGAAGGAGCTCCTTGGGGAGCCGACTACAGTGTGTTGTTGTGTGCTCAATCCAAACCCTTCTCGATTCTGAATAGCCCCAGCTGATCTCAGAATTAGACATCCCTCTCGGTAGCAGCCTGTCACATCGACAAAGCATAGCAACTTAACTCGGCGACTTGGGCATGCTGCCCAGCAGTCAAAGATGCGCACAAGGTTCCATCTGATCCCTGTCCCAGCATTTTGTCATCGGCAATGACGACGAACACAGGCAATTGTTTCCGCTATCGTGGCCTACATCGCCATCGCCATCGCCATCGCCATCGCCATCGCCATCACCATCGTGTTCAATGAACTAATCCACCATTGCGGGGTGGACAACATATGGTTCATTTCTGTCATTGGCATGATCATAGGCAATGCATACACGGCTCACAACGGAATATAATATGGCTCTCAAACCATTCAAGGGTTAATGAGACAGGACCTTGCCTACTTCCTGGACCTCCCTAAATTTGAATACTTTCGCTGGTAGATTCCATTCGAGTACCGCTTTCATATGATATATTTGAACTAGCACAGGTTCACACTTTATCAGCAACAGCATGATGCGCTGTAGCCTTGTCAATTACAACGCCGGGGGGCAGGAAGAGGTGCCCCGGTAGTCGCGAACGGGGGCTTGAATGTGCAATCTGTTTGCAGGGCGGTATGATCTCCGTGGCGAAGTTCCTGCCGTCGCGTAGGCGAGCGTCCCTGCACAAGTCATTCGTGACGCACAGACGCGATGGTTGCATCAGAAAGTGTGGACTTTTCCGAAGCAATGAGATGCGCTCCCCAAAATATTTATGACGGTGATCCAGACAGGTTCAAGTATGGAGGAACAAAAAGAGGGATAAACAGAAGACTGTCACCCTGTCACAAAACAGTGCCGTTTGAAATCTGTATGTAGATGATTACTCGACGGATGCCATGTGACCAGTACTGGTAACGTTTACCTTGTAGCCAGTCCTTGATTCTGGGGTCCGTTTGTTGCTCGAGATTCTTTGATAACATGCTAAATAACGCCATTGCTTCGTGCTGGCGTCCCAGCCCATATAAGGCCTCGCATCGTTGCTGGTAGTACATAAAGCGGAATACATCCGGGTCGCTTGTCCACCCGAACATCTTGCGAGCGCATGAGAAGGCCAAACTGTAGGAACAAAGACAGAAACTTACCAAGCTGATACAATCAAGCTGAGGGTGTTTCGGCAACTGGGGAGGATCTTGCAGGTCAGCAAGCAATTCGAATGCCCTCGAGCATTCCTGTCGGCCCACACATGCCTTGGCGGCGATCAAACACATATGGGCCTCAAGACGTACGTCAGACGTATCCTCAAGAGGGATTTGACGACCTCACTCGTACGGCATGATATGGTGCCAAGTCTTTCTTCGGACAAACCACCATCAGCTCATTAACCCGCGACAGACCTTCTTGATGGTACTTGGAGGTAAAGGCAACAACAGCCTAAAGTCGAACCAATAGAGTTAGATAGGCACACATGCATCCGTTGGTGACTGGCCTTGATAAGCAGAAGAAAATATGCGTTATTGACACGGCATTTACAAAATATCTGGTTAAATATTTCCTCTGCATCCTTATCATTGTCCCGGGCATAGTGTGCCATGCTTAACACAATGTAAGCCAAAATTGTCGGCTGAATATCGATTGACTGTGGTGACAATGAGTGAAAGAGAATACAATAAAAGTCTTGATAAAACCTTTCGAGCATCTTTCTGTGCAAGGTCCCACTGTCGGAGGCGCGCTTTGAGAAACGCACGGGTAGCAAGCATGTGGTAGGGTCGATCACTGGACCCTTCTCTTGATACAACATCGATTGCTTCCAATAACCTGTCCTTTTTCCATGGCTCAAGCACAGCGTCACTGGTGCAAATGACCTGCAGGTGCACATAGTACGGGATAGTTGAGCACGGTTCAAGTTAATAGTATGAGGAAAAAGACGTACATTTAGGCTGCTGATAGACACGTTCAAACCCACAGCCTGTGCTTGAGACGGCTCTGGATTTGCCTTTTTTATCCTAGCCTGGTCACGGTGCACAGTCAGTACAGACATCTGGGGATATAGGAGACCGACAGCTAGTTTATGCATATACACTTACAGGGTCAAAGTAATGAGACGGGAGGATATCAAGAAGACTGCGAATAGTGATTGATTTTCCGCCACCCATTACTAGGTTAAAATTGGCCGACATGTCCAACGACCAGATGATGCTTGGATGATCTATGGCAGGTCCGATTTGCTTGTGTGTTACCGTGTCCCAGAATGAGACTGAGGATCCGTTGGACGTTGCAATGAATCTCTCGTTCCTCGCCAGGGTGACACATTTGGAATCGTTGCTGCCACTTGACCATCTTGAGATCACTGTGCCATTGGACATGAGACAGGTGATATCGCCATCGCTCGATAGAATGAAAAGGTGCTGATTATTGCTAGCCCAGGCAACAGAGTGGTTCAGTAGGGAGGCGACTTTGATGGGCACATTGACGAGGGTGTTACCGCTTTGGCCATCGTATATGCGGATTGATTCCTGGAGCCATGTGGCGGTTGCAATGAACAATCCATCTGGTGAAAATTTGACAACAGATACAGCATAGTCGTGGACAAGCGGCTTGAGGAGCTGCTGGCCATCCGGGAGCGACCAGATGCGAGCAGTGTTGTCGCCCGAACCCGTCGCAACTCTCCTTCCATCTGACGATATGTCGATGGCACGAACCCAATTGTTGTGTCCGGTGAGTTCGATTACCTTTTTACCTCTTCTCGCGTTCCAGATCGACACGTGTCCCTTAACAGTCCCGCTCGCGATCCACCTGCCGTCGCTTGACACTGCGATGCTGCGAATATTACTTCCCATGTCCATCGGCTGACCTCTCACTTCCCTACCGTCTTTAACCCTCCAACGCCGAATCCTGTGTTCATTACCCCCGCTCACGATCTGCTTGCCATCATCCGAGAACGCCACTGAATATATGTAGTCTCGACCGTCAATTTCGATCAATTCTTTTGGACCTTGGCGACCATGATCATCGCACTCTCCCACTCTATGTTGTCGTTACTTACTGATCCTTGCACGTCGGCCAAACATGTGAGGTTATTGTGAGGCACTGTGCGTGAGAACTTACAATAGATTCGGAAACTAATGGCAAACGCACAAAGTCTGCGAGTTGATTTTTCCGAATGTCCGAACCGTCCGAGCAGGGTACCACGTGATGCTCCTCATTCTAAGCGGAGCTTCAATGCAGCGCGCTCCAAATCTGGGCGACCCGCCGTCCTGCCCCTTGTCGGCTCGGATCCCGGGCAGGGTGAGTCATCCACATAGCCACGCAGCCAAGTCGGCCCCCCGCATAATTATATTGCTCCCGCCCTTGCGTCTCCGCCGGCGTGATGGACTTCCGACTCATTGCCAAAGGGGTGTGTGGCGATGCCCCGACGCGCCGACGCAGGTTCAAGCGCCGCCTGGACTACTTGAGCATCACGTGGTACCCTGCCCGGATAGTTCGGACGCTCCAGAAACCTTTTTTTTTTCGCGCGTGACCAAAAAAGGGAATTTCCGCGACGCGGCTTACATTATACTTATATAGGTGCAAGGTCTATGATACATTTATCCCACGAATCCCGAGAAACGTCCACGCCCTAAAACAATAATTTGGCCGTGTAGGTGCTGACCTCTACCGCCGTTCTTGTCCATCACTGGCTCCAGGTCCGGGAACACTAGAAAAACGGACGGAACTGCTATTTTGCTGTGCACTAGACAGTGCAAAAGTAACAGTGAAAATCGCCCTTGGTTGTGTTGCGCGTGTCAAGGAGCACAGTACCAGCGCCTTCTTTTCCGAGTCTCCACAGTCCGACAAGCCTGGAGGAGTCTGAGACTCTGACACCTGAAGACGATAGAGTATTTTCTACTATCATCATTAATTTAAAAATATTAAGAAGAATACACCGTGATAGCATGTTTAATCGCATCGTTAGGGATTTTAGCTTGTGCCTCGCTTTCGCCGATTAAATCAGCCTGACTCGTACATCAGTCTGGGGCCAACACACGGAACAAGCAAAGCATACCGGCATCTTGGCCAAAAACAGTGTGCTGAGCACATCAGTATCATGCTTCATCATTTCCAGATCCTGCAAAACTATGGCGCCGATCCCAGGGAGGTGGAGGCTCTTCAACGCAGTTTTCTTTGACACAATGTCATTCGCGGTTTGCTCGACATCGGGGACGAACGCTGTCACAAGGTTGAGTATTGCGATTGCTTCACTCTGGTTGAATGCAACGCTGGCCTACACAAATGGTTAACTAAGGAAATTTTTGGTCATCTGAGATGCATACCCTGATAGCTTTGATGGTACTCTTGGCAACATCGTGTACATTTGTCGCGGCTTCATGGATAGCCTGCGCAGATCAATGCAATGATTACAAGGTAGTATATCTGTACATACTAGTGCTTGCAAGATCGTTCCACCAGAATATGGAAAGGCAACAATCGAGGCGTCCAGCGACTTTGTTGCAGAATGAAGCTCAACAATACCGCTTTCAAGGGTAACTACCCGTTTGCGTTTTACACGTCGCGGAGTAACGAGCGCCAGGCAGAGTTTGATGAGCCAACGAAGGAGATGCATACACCAACAACTCAAAAATACTGGGGCTGACCTTGAAACCAACTCGGAAATGGGAATCATTTGACCTCGCGGCATTTAAGTAAGCGGTGATGTTTGCGCCCATGACGGAACTGGCGAGCGTACGTGACTCGTGGCTTGAGCGCTTGATAGTGATATTGAGAAGTGCACGCATGCAGTGAAGACACACCTTTTGATTGAATTAATTTCCCTACTTACTCCAATCCTGCTGACCTACGTAAAAAAACAGTGATCTTGATGAAGAGACAATGATTTTCTCATCTCTCACCCAAGCCTCAATCCCGAGGGGAAAAGTGTACGGCTGGCAACCCTGGGGAGTCGACCAATACGTTTCTGCTGCTGTCCGGTTCGTAGGTAGATTGAATTATCGTAGTTGAAGCCGGCGCGCAGTGATAAAAACAGATAACTTATTAGTAGCAGAACGTTTGTGGGAACCGGTTCTGATCTCCGGAGGCTTCCGAAGGTGCAATCCAAACGTTTGGATCGAAACTACCAAGTTGTTACATACCAACCTGTGCCCCAGTGGGAACTCTTTGGGAACTCTCCAGTTTCGCGACGAAATATTCGTTAATATGCATGATCAATCTAGCGCTCAGATTCCCAACGCCGCCGATACCGTGCACAGACCAAGTGAACGAGCTGTACGGTGGGTAGGACGTCAACGTGCCCCAAACGATGCCCGTACGTGGCTCATGGCCCGCAGTGGGGGCTTTCGAGCCCTCTTTTAAAAGACGGTGATGGATGACCTGGCTATAGGCGATCCCTTTGAGGGCTGGTACTGGACAAAATTATTTTGAGCCTTGCTTCGTTTTGCCTGAGCTTTGCTTTGTTTGACTTGAACTTAGCTACCTCTCACTTGAGTTTTGATTGTGCATTACTTGGGCTCAACCGTGCAATCCATGAGTTAACATCGGAGAGTGCCGTACCAATCAGATTAGGCGACTCCCGCCCTCCCGGGCCGTCGCGGCTCGCCAGCCTTTGGCCAGCTGCGTCATCCACTTCAAGAAAGTCCATGCTTCTCGCCCACTAGCACACACCCCTTCGCAGGTTCCCTGCGTCGACAGTTTATGATAATTCAAGTGTCTCCATGCCTCCCGCTTCAAGCCTCAGGTCTTGCATGTCACCGCATACAGTAGTGCCCACCAGCATGGAACAAGAGCGTCACGAGATACCGGTCCAGCTCTACACTATTAAAACGGCTTTTTCAGAGCTACGCCGGCGAGTGTTTCTGGAAACAGGCCAGCGGCAAGTGGACCAGAGAGAATGAGAAGCCGGCGCAACCGGGAGCTGGTAGCCACCAGCCATTTTGTTCTCACTCGGTAGGCTCTGATCTTCTGTGGGGGTTTGTCTCCACTGGCATCCGATGGTCCGAGTTGAAAGAGTAGAGACAAATGAAAAGAGTGGCCTGCTGCAGGATACTTGACAGCCCTCAAACTGGTGGCATGCATGAAATATTGGCTCCCCTTGTCCAAGCCTTCTGGACTCTCCAGCACATAATGCCCCGAGCAGCAGGTCGTGCGGTTCAAGCTCGACGACACTCGTCACATGGTCACATCTAATCTTATCCAATTAGCTTCCCAATCGTACGTCAATACTTCTGCCTCGGGAAATGCAATCAGACTTCTTTCTTGGCTCAGGCACCGAGTTAAGCGCAAGTCTGACTACAAGTTCATAGTGATGAGTGACTCGGAGTGTGTGAACGCGTTGTCCAAGCCGACAACAACTGATGTCGATATTTTTGTCCATTACGGTCCCTCATAGATCCCTGGCACGACGCGACTGTGTCTACGGAAGATCTCAACAAGCCGAGCACGTCCACAGAACCCATCTATGTATCTGAGCGCACAATGGGTTTCACTGCTCGGAACTGCTGATCGGTAACAGGGACGACCCGACGATCAAGAAGAGTTCAGGATGCAGGCATCAAGTTACTTGAAGTGTTAGTCTTGATGCGGATGCGTGATCATGAGATCCTTCTTGGTTTCGGCAGCCGCTGGTACCGCGCATGCATGCGCCCGCCAACCTGACTCCCCGCCATTAAACCAGCTTCCCTGTTGTGAAGCCCTCGTCTTGTCTGTAGTAATACATGCAGGCGGTATATGTGGTAGATACTACTGGGATCTACGGAAGTCGGAGTGCTTACAGTAACGAACAAAAAGGAGAAAAAGCAAGAAAAGTAAGAGAGAGCAGGACAGAGAATTAACGACAGGGCTCTACACGCACAAATAAAAATATAAAAAAACGGAGGGGAAACTGACGGGACATGGACACACAACCATCACATACAACGTGGATCAGACCTACACACAACGACAAGAGAGAAAAAAAACACTGGCACCGTGACGGAGCTCGAACCCCTAATGCATATCCAGATCGTTCGGATTGAACCAGTCCGAAAAGTCTTGCTCCATGGCCCCTGGCTCGGATTGATACTGGAGCGGGTGATCGACGGTGTGCACTGGACGCGAGTTGCGCGCAAAGTGCGAGGCGACGATACGGGTCTAGAAGAGCGGTGAGCAAAAAAAGCGTGGTACGGGACGGGGGGGGGGAAGAGGGGGGGGAGGCGAACCTTTTCGAGCACGGTGAGTTCCTGGAGTGTCTTGTCGGACAAGCCGAGCTCCTGCTTGATGCAGGTGAGGATGCGGGCAGGGATACGGGCGATGTCGCCGGAGAGTGCGCTGTCATGGGTTAGCTGTGCCCAAGAGGGGGTTCGTCTGTGTGGGCCGGACGGCATGCTGGCGTTCGAGGGGGGGCAGCGCTGTGTAGTTGGATGCTCCACTGGCGGGCTTATGGAGGAGCGAAACGAACAAGACGCCCAAACCTTGCCAGTGCCATGTGCGCTTGGACCACGATGTTGGCATGCTGCGAAGTTGTCATGCCTTGTCGCCGACGAACGTCTCCGTCCCTGTTCGAATGTTCTCTTGTGCAATAAATGATTGATGCACCGTACAAACCACTCCGTGGCGACGACAATGCGTCCTACACCTCGCATCGCAACTCGCCCCCCAACGCCAACGCCTGCTCATCCGTTTTGAGGTTTAAATATACAAGACAGCCTTTGTTACACGGGGGAACGGGGAAAAGACCACGGACCCGCAAAAAAAGGAGACTGACAAGACATGGACATAGAGCATCACCAACAATCGTACATACGACGCACATCAGAGCACAGACATAGACACAGACAAGAAAAGAAAAAGAAAGAAACACACACGAGACCCTTATTTCATATCTAAATCGTCCGGATTGAACCACTCCCGAAAATCTTGCTCAAACTCGATCGTCGTGGTGTCCAAGAGGTTGTGTGTATCAAACTCGTCGAGCGAGCCCGCGACCGACTGCATAAACTCGGGCGTCGAAAAGGAAGGGGGCATCTCGGGGAGCGTCGTCGTCGGCTGCGCGCCGTTCACGTCGGCGGATGGTGACGGGACGGGGGCAGTATGTACTCACCTGGGCACCCGAAGCGGCGTTCGGAGGCTGTTGGTTGAGCGGCAAGCCTCCGGCACCACCGACCGACTGCACAAACTCGGAGGTTATAAAGGGGAGGGGAGGTCGTCGGCTCGGACGATCGCGTGGTGGCACTTACTTGGGCACCGTTCATTGTTTGCGGGGGCGGCTGCCACTGCTGTGGATGGGGCGGGTGGCCGACACGGCGTACTGGATGCACGCGCTCACGTGCGAGCTGGACAACACGGGTCTGGAAGAGGGTGAGCAAGAGAGTGGCAGGGGACAGGGGGAGATGACCTTTTCGGACAGGCTGAGTGCCTGGAGCTCCTTGTCCAACAAGTCGAGCTCCTGCCTGATGGGTGCGAGAATACGGGCAGGGGTGCGGGCGATTTTGGCGGAGAGGGCGCTATCCTGGGTGAGCTTACGGGCGGGGGACAAGGGGGGTCGTCTGTGTCGGCGGGACGGCATGTTGGCGTTGAGGGGGGCAGCGCTATGTAACTGGACGCTCCAGTGCGGACTGATGAACGGATGGAACGAACAAGACGCGCAAGCCTTGCAGTAGTAGTGCGCTATAAGTAAGATGTTGCCATGCTGTGGAGTCAGGTTCTTTCTTCATTTCGGCATCTCATCCAGCTGCTACTGTGCCCTTGACGTCAGTGGCGCCACTGTGCACGCACCTGGTGCATCCCTATACGTCCTCATCAAACGTTCTCTGGTGCAATAAATGATTGCTGCACTGTATAAACTGGTTCGTGCGACATGGGGCGACAGGTACACCTCGCATCGCATCACCCCAAACACCAACTCATCTTTTCGTCACTCTGGACGCTTTTTACCCATCGACAATCTCCACATAATTCGCTACCGGACCTATCAGCATCCCACCCCCCGCAAAAACAACCCACAACCACGCACCTGGAAACATGCCCTCCTCGCCCCGCGGATTCCGCCCCTGCCACCACCCTTCGCCGACCTCTTCGATATGCGTGATCCGCTCGCCGTCGACAAACGACACCTCATTGTCCTCTGTCGCGTCGTACCTAGACTGCGTTAGCAAAAAAGAGGCAGGGCTCCAATGCGCGGCGTCGCTTACGCATAGAGCGCCACGGCAATGACGCCTTCGTCCACTGGCGCGGGCTAGTCCACGTATCAACACCCCACCCCACATCGAGCACGCCAAGACTCACCGGAGCAGCCGCCGGGGCTGGAGGCGGTGGGGGCGGCGCCTCCTCTTCTTCAACCCCCTCGACCGGCGTCTCCACCAGCTCCACATAGTTGGCTAGACCTATCGTCAGCGCGCGCAACCACACGCAGAAGATACCAACGTACAGGGGAACATGCCGGTCTTGCCGCCCGCACCGACGCCGGTCCACCAACCCTCGTCGAGCTCTTCGATCTGCTCGACCATCTCGCCCTCGACGAGGCTCATCTCGTTGTCTTCGGTTGCCTGCGTTCGTCGGACGGTCAAAGGGGTGCCCCACGCGAGGGCGAGAGGGACGTACTTGGTAGTCGTACAGTGCGACGGCGCAGAGGCCTTTGCCGCCTTGGACGTGAGCGGGCGCAGGCGCGGGCTCTGGTTCCGGCTCTGGTTCTGGCTCGACACTCAGAGACGCCATCTGCGCAACGGGCGGCGGAGGGGGAGGGGGTGGCGGGGGTGGTGGCGGCTAAAGAACAGTAATTAGATGATGAACCTATACTGTACATATGTCTCACCGGAGCCAGTTCTTCTTCCTCATAGCTCGCAGCAGCCACTGGTGGTGGTGGTGGCGGAGGGGGCGGCGGAGGGGGCGGCGGAGCAGGTTCCTCTTCCTCCA
>JBBPKG010000898.1:0-10909 GCA_038089115.1 Fistulinella cinereoalba
CTTATAGGGCTGGCCATTTCTCAGCAACTCTCTTGATCTCCAGTCGAGGGACTTGTCTACTCTCATTGCATTAGCATTCCTCCTCCGCTTTTGCTTTGGACGTTGCGACTCAAGTTCGGTCGCTACAATTTTAATGATGAACTCAATCGCAATGGCAAGCGTTTATGTCATAACTGTTTGTGCACCGCCTTTCTAACATTGGGCAGATGTAGTGTATCTTCGAAAAAACATGTGTGTTGTGCATCCCTCAATGCTTTGAGTACTAACTGGGATGCGTCAACAGCATGAGGTTCGGTGTTAATGACACTGGCATTCAAGTTAACATGCACAAACTGGCGCTCTCGACAAGGATGTTTTGTGTACCTGATTACCCTCGGCGGCTAGTTATCACCGGTAAGGACAGTGTATACTTTGTAGAAAAAGTATGACAAAAATTACAGGGATGCGGGCAGAAAACATTACCACATATCCGAGACGCATGCCTGTCGGTTTTTATGTTCTTGTGCAGTTCGGCAACACAGACAGGAGGAGTAAATGCAAGCCAGCTTCACTCGGTAATAACATTATCGAGTGGGACGACAAAATTATGTTGTGAGTCGTCCTTTGAACCTTACTTTTCCTCATTCCTTACTCTTGCTCATAATAATAGACCACAGGATCCAACAGCTAATATCCGGTTTTTGATTATTGCATCATTCAAATTTGGGTCAATGCTTGGAAGTGGTGAGATGCTTTGTATGCTAGAAACAAGCATGGATAAAATGGCTGAAGATGGGAACACAACTCGTAAGTGACGATATCTTATGTGCGCCGTTGTTTAATGCGACTTGAAAATGCTATAGTTCTATCCTCTTCGAGGCAAGGGTCGGATAATTCCTGCTACCCTACATTACTCCTTACATTTGAAGAGTGTCAGTCTGACGGTTTCATGTGTTCCCATAATGACAAGGTACGGATATTGTCTATATCGGGTGTTCCTTGGGCCGCTGCTAAGAAGGTCGTTAGTGGGGTCGCGACTGCCGTTCAGGCGTGGAAGCGGAAGCAACAGACAAAGGGCACCAAGCACTCCTTCAATTCCATGAAGGTGCAGGAAGAGGAAAACTGCTAGAAGCTGTCAAATTCTTTGAATGTGCATTGAGCCTTTGCCCTCAGGATCACGAGTGCTATGCTACAGCTCTATTTAACCATGCAACAGCAACCTTTCTGAATAGCCAGGTTCACGGTTCAATGTACAACCTAGACTCGGCCATCAGTTTTTATCGCAGATCACTCATGTTACGTCCGGACTGTCACCCTGACCGCCCCAGGACACGATTGCACCTCGCTCGGGCCCTTTTATATCGTCATGGGAGGCCACACCTCGAAGAACTTGTCATGGATGAAATCAATGCGATTATAGCAGAGGTCAGGCGAGTCTGTCCAGAAGACAGCTATGATCATCGAGCTGCTGGTCTTTTACTTCAGACGCTCAAACGATACCATGTTTTTACATCTGGAGACCCGGAAAAAGTGGATGAGCTGATTTCTGAATTAGGGCTGTATGCACAAATACCCTTGGGCTGGCATCTTGACAGGCCATACCGGTTGATGAACCTCGGCACCACGTTGTATAAACGGTTCGAAATAACCGGCCATCTGGACTCTTTGGACAAGTCAATTTCAGTCGTAAGGGAAGCCGCGAGGCTCGTTTCAAATAGCGATTATGACAAACCCTGGATGCTCACACATCTGAGCGAGACACTTTTATCTCGTTTTGGATGCCAATGGGAGCTTCAAGACGTGGAAGAAGCGATCCTGAAGATCAAATATGCTATTACCCTCACTCCAGATGGGCATCCTGAGAAGCCCTACCGTTTGCACCACCTTGGCAACCTGTTCTTCATTCGTTTCCGGTGTCTTGGGGATTCAAGTGACATACGGGATGCAATTTCGAAATTCACGAGCGCTGTGGACCTCACTCTCGGTAGCTGTCATACCAAACATTGCTATCTGCACAGTCTCGGAATCGCCTTTTTTACTCGTTTTGAGCTACTTAGCGGCGAGCTTAGTGACTTGGAACAAGCAATCTCGAAGTTCAGGGATGCCGCTGACCTCATTCCCAATACTCACCCTTACAAACTTCGGTTTCTAAACGCGTTTAGCTCCGCTCTTCAAGCTCGTTTTGACCGCCTCGGCGAGCTCAGTGATCTGGATCAATTAATTTTGTGCTTGGGGGATATCGTTAACATCACTTCCGACACTGACAAGCTTCAGTGTCTATACCATCTCAGCACTACCTTTCGCGCCCGTTTCTGGTGGTATGGGGAACTTGGTGACCTGGAACAAGTAATTTTGTGTTGGAGGGATGCCATTGATCTCACTCCCGATGCGCATCCTGGCAAACCTAGTTGTCTAGCCAATCTCGGAAATGCACTGAAGGATCGTTTTTTACGCACTGGGGAACTCAGTGACCTGGAACAAGCAATTTCAAGCTTAAGGGATGCTGCTGACCTCACTCCTATTGCTCACTCTTACAAACCTCGGTTTCTAAATGATCTTGGCTGCGCCCTTCAAGTTCGTTTTGAGCGCCTCGGCGAGCTTTGTGATCTGGATCAACTGATTGTGTGCTTGAGGGATGCTGTTATCGCCACTCCTGATGGTCTCCTTGACAAACATCGATACCTAAACAATCTCGGCAGTGCCTTTTGCGTCCGTTTTTCACACTCTGGCGAGCTTGGTGACCTGGATCAAGCAATTTCATGCTTGAAGGATGCTGCTCGAGTTTATGACGCTCCCATTGTACTATGGCTCGGTTCCCCTGACCGGGCTCGGTGTCTGAATGATCTTGGAACCACCTTCCGAGTTCGTTTTGAGCTCCTCAGCGAGTTTGATGTCCTAAAAAAAGCAATTTCTTGCCTGGAAGATGCTGTTAACCTCACGCCTGACGGACACCCCGACAAACCTGGTTATCTACTATCACTCGACCAGTGCTACACGATATTGGGAAACCGTTGAGGCTATCAAGCAAGCCGAATATAGCAGCCGCCGGTTCCCGCAAGCAGAGTACGAGCACCGCACTACATCAACGAAATATGACCGGCTAATGCGAGAAATTAGATTTTATAGATGGCATTATGCCACGCGCTGCCCTGCCATAAGTTGCATTCTTGAATTCATCTTATTTTGCAGTCCCAGGCCATATCATGATCGCGAGATATAGTTTTAGTCAGGGTACACCGGCAGCTTAGCAGGTTTCCTCGTACCCGGCCATGACAAGTTTTCACTGGTCTAGTAATTGAATCCTGGGCTCGGTACTCCACACGCATCATCTCTAAGTTCTCACGCTCCGTACAGAGCGAGGGGTTTCGATTATATCGACGTCGTGCACCAGTGACGTCACTCTGAATCACTGCTCGTATGGACGAACAGCACAACCGTCCTTGGCAAGTTCACCCTTGGAATATCCTTCATCGGAACATGAATTATGATCTAAACTCCCATCAATCGAAGTTTAAGAACTGAAGAGCTGATGCTGTAGCAAATATATGCTTTTTCGGCATGATTTCAGTTCAACCTGATGTATTACTCCAAAAACAATCACTCTGCCAGGGAGTAGGCAAAGCTCTCATCGCACGGTCATTTGCAAAGACATTTCCGTCAAGTCAGCGGATCTCTCTTACCATAGTCCATTATTCCCTCTTCATACCTACATAGTTTGATTATTTTGAATGGGGTGGAGCGTGAAGAGTGATTAGACCACCACAGATAAGACCCTCCAAGGTACGTACAATACGTATCTGATCCACCCAGTTCAAGTGATCACCATCATGAATGCTACCGACATCTCTGAATTCTAGATACGCACTAGGATGCCGGCCACCGTGAGGAAGAAATTTTAAGCGATTACAAAATTATGCATACAATGGGAGCTTATCTTTGTTAAGTGATTTGATTGTCAGCAATTAGGATTGATGCTGAGCACCAGACGCTGAGAAAAGGGGCGGCCCCCCTCAGATTTAGTGGTAAGATGTTATTATCGTTGTCGCTTTTTGATGGGCATGAACGAAGGGGGTAACATTGCGAGGGGCTGCTAGGAACAATATTTGCGGACCCGCGTCACTCAGCGGGCTCAAGCTACCGACCCTATGGTTCCACTGAAGTCAGCATTTGTGAAATAGGATAGAATGTATTGATTCGTCGATGGCCTGCACTAGAGGAAGTTATTCAATGCTCAACCTCTACACCATCCATAGCCCGTACGTAACCGGCCTCCACGATCGTATTATGTCCCCGATTCTGCGTCGTGCTCGTCGGGATGCCCTCTAGACCAATATCGAGATTGAGCAGCCCGCGCAGAACAAACAACGCGCCCAGCTTGGACGAGACCTCGTTCGCCTCTTTGCATCTCGCACCGTGGACACCTGTAAAGAGATGATCTTATCTGAGCTGCTGAAATAAGGGAGCAAGACTCACATTCTTCACAGCCGGCCTCGCACGGACAGCGTTCGACGGCATCATGTGCCTTGCGCAAAATATCGGCAGCTGAACGGACGCGCCGGTTGAGGTCACCCCAACTGTTCGTCACACGACCGAGCCAGCTAAAACGTACCGTGGTCGAACCCTTGCGCTGCAGCGCCGCTCTTTCCCGTCGCATCGTAAAATATAAGTCTATAGCGACGGTCAGCCCAATCGACAGCCACACCTTGGTTCAGGCCTCACCTCGCAGGTCGCTTCCGTTTCGACTCGGCAGCCTTGTATTCCTTCTCTGGAGCCTTGCACTCCGTCCTCAGCTCTTGTGCGAGCGAGAACTGGTTCATCCATGCATGGCATGCTGAGTGAATCGCTGCGGCCGCGTTGAGACCTCCGAGCGTCACGGAGTTCATGATCGACATCGGGACGTCGATCCAAAACCCGACGCCTTGTCGCTCCCAGGCAGGCGTTTCGACATCAACGGCATCCAAGACATTATTGTTCCTGGATGGGGGTGAACAGGTATGCATTCATATGGGACAGCTCATACTTTATTTTGTAAAAGCCTGGTGGGGCGTATAAGCCTACGCAGGACCAATAATGGGAATTGACTCACCGTAAACAATCGTGACCACGTCGACACCTGAAGAACATGCTCAGGTATAAGAAAACCACGTCATTCCTCATATACATACGGCCGAAATATGCGAGATGAGGCGAATTCGGGATCGCCTTGATGCGCCACGTTTGCATTGCATCCACATCCCTACAATATTATCAGCAGGGCGTCTGAACAACGTCAAATGATCGACAGACGTAAAGTCCCTAGAAGATATAAACGTTAGCAGCTAGTTCATTCGTAAAAGAACAAACAAACCTCGGAGAAGTAATCCAGTCGACATCTGCCCGACGGAGCTTTGCCATCTTCGTGTCATGGCTGACCTCTTTTACCTGACGACAACTCATTAGTTTTAAACTCTGTCGATGACGTTAACTCACGATGAACGGCAGGCCCTGATGCATGAACTATTGCACATATGATTATCATGCCTCGCCACAGAAAGCAATACGACCGTACCACGCCTCCCTCGTATACCTCGAACAGCGCCCGCGTGCACTCGATCTCTTCCAGTATCTTGGGTGTTTGCTTCGTGACGTCCACCAACGTGTACTTGTCGTCCTCGGCACCTCGAATGGAAATAAACTTGGCAGGGTACGGCAAGTATTTCGGATGCGGGTGGTACCTAGACTACACTGAGCCCCACGCTCGCTTCCTACACTCAATCTCACTCACCAGCCATCCTTGTCCTTGCTCAGCTTGGTATCACACAGCTCGCCGAGCATCGGACCGAAATAGCCCTCGTCGGCTTTGCACAATGGCATCTCCTGCGCCGCGCATTGTAAATGTGGCTCGAGAATCACTTTGCAATCGAGACTGAGGACGAGGTCGCTCATCGGTTTGTTAAACAGGTCGTCGGGCTGAGCGACGTAGTGTGCATCAAGCGGGTTGCTGTCCGCGATGAGGATGGCCAGTGAATCGCGCGCTCTGCGGCCCGCCCGTCCGGCTTGTTGCCGCTGGAAAACCAGGGCAGGGGTGAGTGTCTCGGTTGACAGGCGCGGGTGACGACGCACAAAGTTGGCTATGCCGAACGGGAATCCGAGCATGAGGACAGCGTCTAACACGCCAATGTCGACGCCAAGTTCGAGAGCGTTTGTTGCCACGATGCCCAAGAGGTTCCCGGAGAACGCTTCGCGCTCAATGTGCCGTCGGTCCTGTCATAGTCGTGTCAGCATGCTGCAGGATATCCATGGCGTTGGATTACCTCTTGTGAATAACCTGCGGAAGGAGAACGATGCGAATTGGATATACTACATGATAGACAACTGGCGCACCTCCGCGATAGGGCATAACCTTGGAAAGAATGTCCAGACGACCATCCGCGCTGAGATCCGTACGGAGTGTCTTCATCGCCTATCTCCACGACATCAGCCATCCCCACCAAAGGGTACAACCTCCTCACCAATTCGCATGCCTTACGGATCTAGCACGCGAACCCTCCCACATCAGCTTGTCGGTGCAGAGAAACGCTCGGCCGACCTACTTTGCAAAACAGGATCACCCGGATGCCCCGCTTCATTAAGAACCGCATCAGCAAACTTGCTTGAGTGAACACGCTGCTCCGTCCAGACTTGGACACTTCACTGTCTATATGTGGTAGATCCCACACGACGTAGTCCTTGACCCCAGACGGCGCACCGTCCTCCGTGACTTCCTCCACATCCTTCGTGACTGTGCTCAACATGTGGAGATTGTGTGTGACATAATGCTTACCTCGATGCCAAAGATGTTCTTCATGTGTTGGGCGGGTTTGGCGATGGTCGCGCTGCAAGAGATAAATATGGTGTCGGGGTCTGCACCCACGGAATTGACGTCGTACACATATCAGTCAGGAAGCAGTACTTACTACCAATTGCCGCACAGACCCTACGGAATCGCCGGAGGACTTGTGCAACATGACTAGAAGCAAATCGACACGAGATACACAATTGTGTGACACATGACACACCTCCCAAACAGGTCGGCGTAGCAATGGAGCTCGTCGACCGCCATGAGTTTGAGATTGGACAAAAAACTGCATAGTCAACCGGTCAGCGGCTAACGCGACAGGAAGAGCCTGTAAGAACACGAACGATCTCCAGAGTTCTTCGTGGGGTAAAATTGACGCATGTATTGTGTCCTAGGCGTGATTAGGCTCGGATTCATTCTGCCATACATATCGCTCACAAAGTTGGTGAATATAATGTTTGTGGTATCCCGGATCTCTGCCAATATATAGTCGGTACACGCTCGCAAAACCGGCGAACAATGCACCTGCTCTACGTCCACGCGGTGTGTCGCCGTCATAAGTGGACGTTTTGATGTGCTGGAGGCCAGGACACGAGCACAGTAATTGTTCTAATGCCGCTCGTTGATCTTGTGCCAAGGCCTGTTACATCATTATTGACAGTATATCTAGGGCCACCGCGTGGAAGCCTACTTTGGTTGGGTATACAAAGATGGCTGTTGTGCTGGGATTTTCTTCCAATAGTCTCAAAAGAGGTACCTATTTCCGCGTGAGTCAGAAATTCCGAAATTCAATCACGGCTTAATACCTGGTAAATAACGCTCTTTCCGGAAGCAGTGCTTGTCGACACGATGACATGGCGTTTCCTCGCGATTGCGTTGATGGCAGTCGTCTGGTGCAAATACAGCGACTTAATCTTGCGCGCATCCCACAACGCCGATTGGATTGTCTCCGAAAGCGGCACGTCAAGCGTCCCTGCGAAAATCATCAAGTGAGAGTTCCCCTGTACCATTCATCGAGTATCTTGCCTTCCCTAGCTTCGCTGGCCCCAAAGGTACGGCGATGAACTATTTGACCCTCGTACCACACCTGCTCCCGGATCTCCATGATGACATCATCGATGGAAGGCCGATCCGCTGGACCTGGGATCGTCAAGTCTTCACTGGACGATGCGACACGGGACTTGTGCTTTGGATCGACAGGGATGTGGTCCTTGGCAGCAGCTTGCAAAAGGGCAACCGGGTCGTCGTCTGCAGGCGTCGCCGCCAAAAGGCTGTGAGAGCACTTCAATAGGAGGCGCGGGCGTGACAAGTCGTGTACGCACTCGTTGACAGCACGCGTGAATTGCTCGTCGCGCTGTTCGATCAACTTTTTGGTCTGCGCAGGTGACTTGGACGGCGGCATCATTAGTCCGGTGCTAGAGGCCAGGGTTATGGTCATCATGGGCGCGCGCATACATTCTCGTTGAACAGACCCAGATCGCTTTCTTGACTTGGTGTAGTCCTCAAATTCGAGCGACAGCACATGATCCTCTTCTTCGATGCCCAAGCCCGTAGACGGGCCCTCGCGTAAGGAAAAGTCCGGGCTTACACGTTTGTCACGGTCGTGGTGAGTGACCGGCACTTTGGGCTGCTTGTTGTCTATGGGTGCGTTGCGAGGGATATATGCAAACTTGATGAGGTTGGGGAGGAGCGCTCTGGGAATGGTCAGTACGCAAGCCCATGGCCACCCGGCCCACGTACTTGAGTTCGGCAACTTTGGCGAGGTCGAGTGGCCTGGAGGTATAGGTTAGTCGTGGCCAATGAGGCATCCCCTGCTTGCCTTTTCAGTAGACCTTCTACAGAGGTCCGCACTGTCGGGAAGGTAGTCGCAAAATGATTTCGCGAAGACACGAATGCAAGTACAGTGTTCAAGGCCTGAACATGGGTAGGTCTCAAGTACCAAGCCTAGAGAGGTGACGCACCTTGAAGACCTACGGACCCCACCTCATCAGCGAGCTCTGCATACTTCGTGGTTGACCGTACCTTGGCAAGCTTCAAGCAACCTTTAGTCCGAGCAACGCCAGTAAGCCGACACTCACGTCCTGGAAATACTCGGGCCAAACAGCTGTCTCCTTGCGTGGTCGTTTTGCTGGCTTTGCTGTGCCAGTGGGCCGTTCGACACGCTTCATCGTCGACAGGAGTCGAGCGTGACACGACGCGATACGTGATGTGACGCGTGACCAGAGCCCTTTTTCCTTGTGCCATGTCGACGCCTGCCCTGCTCGCCCGCGTCGTCCCCAAGTCCTCGCTGACCAGCCGAGTCCACCCTCCCCCGCTCACGAAAAAGCAGGAAAAAGCGCTCAAAGAGCCGCTCATAAAGATCATGCAAAGGCACCAGGCGGAGGAGGGCGCATCCTGGCCCCCGAACCTGCGCATTGAACCGATCGTATCGAGACGAAAGATCGGGAGGGCACCCAAGTCGCTGAGGTCGACGTTGAAAAACATGTTGACGGAGCGATGGTATGTGGGGCTATACGTTCTTTCGTACCCAGTCGGCTAACCTGCGCAATGCAGATGCCTCCAACGATCTCTGTAGCTCTTACTATTCGTAATATCATGCGTGCAAGGGTATCTATCCGCTCGCCGCCTTGCCTTGTTCGAGCACCTGTTCCAACAACTCGTTGAACCGCTTTGGGTACTGGCCACATATACCATGCCCCGCCTTCTCCCAGCACTGGTACTCTGCCTCCGGCATGTGGTCCTTCATTCTCTGGCCTTCCATGGGATCCATGAGTACATCTTCAGCAGCACTGAGAATCAACACTTTCGGGACGGATGCAGACACTTTGGCAAGTCGCTCAGGAACCATACTATGGGTCAAGCCTGCTGCCATTTGCCCAAGGGCACCCATGAGCGTTTGCGGCTTCGCTATCTCCATCCTTCGAACGAGAATCTATGGTGCCAATTGCGTGAAAAGCTCCCCTGCGAGAGCCAAGTACATACCGAGCGTTGAATATCTCTATTGGTACGTCCCTCCGGGTCATCCTCTGCCACGGAATCTAGCCATTCCTTGGTAAACAACGTTTCCTCGACGAGTGGGAGCTTTTGAGCCGGGTCAGTTGTTGTGAGCAATCTGGAATGAATTGTTAGACGAGCGCAAGTTAAACAGTGTTAATGCGACCTTGCGAAACGTAGACAGCCGTCCAGCTGCAATGTGTCAGCCAAGCTCAATGTATGCTATGCCTGTGAACACACACCGATGGGGTATTGGCCCAGATACTTGCACCAGCGCGTGTGACCACGAGGCTGAGGGATATGATTCGATGGGGAATACGGTATGCGAGCTCTGGTGCAATCAGCACTAGACCGCCCGTCGCAGAGACATGCCATGGATACCTTGAGCAATCATTCCACCCAGAGATACACCCACGACATGTAGAGTACGTTCCTCCGTCCACTGCAAGTAATCGAGCAAGCACAGGATGTCCTCTGCCATCCCGCTCGTCCTACTCTGCGTCAACATCTAGCAGTGACGTCAAGGTGCGCACGAACGAGTAAGGCCCTCGTGGAGTCCCGCTCCTGCCTACTCCGCGGTTGTCAAAGACGAGAGTGGAATACTGCTCCAGCTTGCCAAAGTGATCGACCTGTGGAAGCCATGCAAAGGAACTGCTGTTCATTCTGGGGATGGAGTGAGATGCCGCGTCTTTCATGCATCTGAACAGTCACCCCATGATGAAAATGATCTTCTGTGGGCCGCTGCCATGCACTTCAAAGTAGAGGGAGTGACTTTCCAGCGGTGGGTGTTGGTGGCGAATCTGTGTAACGGGGCACATGCCACGGCGGGTGCGTGTACGCGGGTCAAATAGGGACGGGTATTCCTCCTGCTCGCCGACGTTGGCCATAGCTCTCGTCGTCGTTGGGGCTGACGTGGAATTCGCCCCTGTGTGCTGTAGCACTGCGGGCTGATGGGGCGGACTTTGCCGGCAATGCTATTCTCGGCTTGACTAACACGGCGCGGATTGCCGAATTTTAGCCGCAGTTATATGGCAACCAAAATGCGGTGACGGTATTTGATATTTAACTTGTCGTTTGCAAAATGGCGAAACTTGAAGTTTCGTTGAGCAGAAAGATGTG
>JBBPKG010000900.1:0-10892 GCA_038089115.1 Fistulinella cinereoalba
GACGCATCCCTTGATGGTCATTTTCGCTTACGCATCGTCCCATGACATCGCATCGTATGATTATTTTACCATTGGTTGATTCCTTTTATATACTCATTGAACCGGCCCTCAACGGCCCTCTCTCTTCGTATACAAACTGGCCTATCGTCGCTCATGTACTTTAACTTGTTTCTCCCTTGTACTTCCTTGCGAATACAAGATACTTGTTCTCAACCGCTTTCTTTCAGTGCGATCCTCATCCCACCCTTGCTCGTTGTCAAGGGCAGTCCCTCGGATCCTACGTCGACTCTTTGTCGGCCAGATCAACTCCTCGGTTGACTCATCAACACTCCTCGTGTTTCTGCCTTACAAGGGCTATGCTCCGACCTACCCGGCCGAAGTGTAACAAAAGAAACAAGTTCCTTGATCGCGGCGAGTACTATCCTCAGCCGCCCCCATCATCATTGATCCCCCGTACCCCCCGAGTTCTTCCAGGCCTACCACCCACCAGCGCAGGCAACAACTCTTTGAGTCGACGCACACTCCATCTGGAGCAGAGCCGACTACCTCATTGCCACAGTCACCAATCACTCCAACTGGAGCAGATCCAACTTCATCTCGTACCCCTGGACAACGTATCACTGACTGGATAAGAAGGGATACAACCGTCAACTCCTCTGGTCCTTCAGACTCTGATTCTGAGGACATACCTACTAATCCCGATGAACCTATCGTCGAAGAAACTCCTGAGGCGCACGATCTTTCGTCGCACCTATCCTTCGTGCTCTCTATCCCAAGAGAACCCACGCCGCCTAGTCCACCCCTTCAGCCACAACCAGGACGACTTTTCGGAACCCCCCCCGCAAACCCTCGACCCAAGACACCTATGTCTTCCTCAAAACCCACTGAACTCCATCTTGGCACCCCTGCCGAATACAATGGAACTCCTGCCAACGCAATCCGATGGTTGCGTACTGTCCAGATGTACCTAGCCGTCAACCAGGACGTCTACAACAATGAAACCAAGCAAATCGCTTATGCCCTCTCATACATGAAGAAGGGCACCGCCGCTACCTGGGCCGCTATGTTTAGCAAGTCCAAATTCTTGTCCCTCTCCACGGGTGCATCTCTCTCTCTAGGGAAATGGGCTAACTTTGAAAAAGACTTTTGAGCCGCCTTTGAAAGCTCAGAAACCAAGAACGATGCCCTCGCATGGCTTAACAAAATGCGAATCTATGAGGATCAGCAGGGAAGGTATAACCCTGCCCTTCAAAAATATATCACCGAATTCAAGAACAAGGCAACACTCTCCGAGATCAAGGAGGACAATGTCCTCATCAATTTCTTTGCCATGGGTATGCCCACTTCGCTAATGGAGCGCATCCACTCCCTCGAGAAAGTCCCCAATGACATCGCTGGATGGTATGAAAAAGCCATCAAGCTCGCCGCCCTGAAGGAAAGGGCACTCGAAATATCAACTTGACAAAAGGGAAACACGTATGTTACCCCTTCCAGTTCATGCTCCCCCACCCCCACTACCAAAGATCCCGACACCATGGACGTTGATGCCATCAGAAGGCTGAAGAAGCTGACTGATGAAGAACATGAAAGATGTAGAAAGGAAGGACTTTGCTTCAAGTGTAGGAAGAAAGGCCACAACTCGACCAATTGCCGAGTTAAATTCACCAATACCCCACCCCCTGTACCACCAAAAGATGTCCATCAAACGGCGAGCAAAATTGAAGAAGTGCCCTCCGACGATGAAAAAGATGTCGGACAAGTTGGCATGGATTTTTAGATAGGAGAACGCCTGCGACGCACGTTTCTCCTTTAACCTCTGTACAATGTAACACGGTCCAACCTATAGCCATGAAAGCAATGAGGATCCCTATAACGTTGCTTCGCCTGTGTGGAACTGTCAAAGCCGTTGCCATCCGTGCCCTCGTAGACTCCGGGGCACAAATCTCCTGTATCAACTGGACTTTCGTCCGGACACATGATCTCCCTCACAACCACCTTGAGAAACCCATCATCGTTCGAAATGTTGATGCTACCACGAACCAATCCGGATGTATCAAGTTTACCACCGACCTCTGGGTAAACATCAATGGATATACCTGCAAGCAGACCTTCCATATCATGAACTGTGGAAAGGAATCTGTCATCCTTGGCCTCCCGTGGCTCATAGCAGCCAATCCAAAGATTGACTGGAAAGGTCGACTCCTCACTGTCCCCGAATCCACGGATCAAACCGTGGATCTCCTTGCCGCCCACGAAGAAGTTAAACAAGAGGTCCATAAGGCGTATGAACGCCTCTCTAAACCCAACGTACCCCCGAAGCACAAAGCAATAAATGCTGTGGAACACAAACATCTCTTCCACTACCTCAGAAGAGAAGAAGACGACTTCTGGTGTGCCCGCATGTCCCTGGCACAGGCCATGTCGATGAAGAAACCTTGCAAAACCCTCAGCCGGACCGTCCTTGCAAACAATCACTTCATCCCCAACCCCATGTTCTCTTGCTGCGCTCTCACCACGTCCACGGATCTTGCCATTGAAGCGCTGGCAAAGAAACAGGAGGTAGTACTTCCCGATGCCTATAAAGACTACCAAGACATCTTCTCAGACAAAGATACCCCGCTACACCCATCTCGTGATTGCGATCACGAAATCAATCTCACCAAGGACTTCGTACCAAAGATTGGCAAACTCTATCTGCTCACCCCCAAGGAGAAGAAAGCTCAAGACAATTTTCTCGACGAAAATCTAAAAAGCGGAAAGATTCACCCTTCATCCTCACCCCAAGCCGCCCCTTTCTTCTTCGTCAAAAAGAAGGATGGAAAGCTCCACCCCATCCAAGACTACTGGTATCTCAATGATCATATGATCAGAGATGCATATCTCCTCCCGCTTGTTTCTGATCTCCTCGACAAACTGAAAGATGCAAAGATCTTCACCAAGTTCGACGTTCGATGAGGATACAACAATATTCGTATTAAGGAGGGCCATCAATGGAAAGCTGCCTTCATCACCACTAGAGGGCTTTTTGAACCCGTCGTCATGCCCTTCGGGCCCAAGAACGCGCCAGCCACCTTCCAGTGGTTTATGAACAAAGAATTCCACGACCTTATTGCCGAAGGAAAGATCATCATATATATGGACGACATTCTTATCTTTTCCCCCAATCAAACGACGCACGACAAAACTACCCGACGAGTCCTTCAGCAAATGAGGGAACTCAACCTCCGCCTCTGCCTCCAGAAGTGTAAGTTCAACACCTCAGAGGTCAACTATCTCGGCATGATCGCCCGTCCTGGTGAACTTACAATGGACTCCATCAAGCTGGAAGGAATCGCTTCCTGGCCTAACCCTCAGAAGGTTAAAGACGTTCAGTCTTTCCTCAGATTCGCCAACTTTTACCAACGTTTCATCCCACATTACTCAGACGTCGCTCGCCCCCTTCTCGACCTCACAAAAAAGGACCACCCTTGGTCCTGGACACCACCTTGCCAAAACGCCTTTGATCAACTCAAGAAAGCATTTACCTCTGCACTGGTTCTCCGCCTACCCGATGTATCCCGCCCCTTAGCCATTGCCACTGATGCCTCGAAATACATATGCCACTGGCAGCATCCTCCTCCAAACCGACACCAATGGTGATTGGCATCCCTGCTCCTACCTTTCCCAGTGATACGGTTTTTTCTATGCTCATCGCCAGGTTCAATGACGCCCTAGAAGTGGAGGAGCTAGTAGTTGTCCCTTACACCGATGACCTTCTCATTCACCCCCTTAACCGAGACCAGCGCTTCTAGATGCACCATATTCGGTTTGTACCATTTATGTACTTTTACTTATCTCCCTCGTGTCGATAAGGGCTATGCCTTCCATTCCACCTATTCTTGTTATCTACGGACAGCTACTCCACTTCCGGGCTTACACTGCCCCAATCCCCAGTATAAATACCTAGCTGCATGTACTATAGCTCCTTAGCTAGATCTATGCTTAACAAGCCTATTTCTTGCCCAAGGGATCGCTCTAGTGTGAGACGGACGACCTCTTTAACTCAAACTCACTCTCTCCTTGTGTCGTCGAGCTGCACTTGAGTGCTCGCTATCCTTGTGCAAGGAATCACTAGCGTTCCCCACACAAGTATCATTATTGTTCCCGACCCTGTCGGTCAGACATCAGTCAGGTGTCGGTCAGGATTGAGTAACACTCGTCCTTTCGATACTTGTAACAACCATAGCGCAAGAAACTGGGAAAATCAGAGAAATCCTCCCACCAAAGTTCGCCAAATACTCCTCTGTATTTTACAAAGAAGCTGCCAATTCCTTACCACCCACGAGAACTCACAATCATCAGATTGACCTCCAAGAAACCTTCTCCTCCAGACAAGCCAAGGCATACCCCCTCAACCTGAAAGAAACTCAAGTATGCAAGGAGTTCATCAATGAACATCTTCGCAATGGGAAGATACAACCAAGCAAATCCCCTCAAGTGTCCCCCTTCTTCTTTGTCCAGAAGAAGGATGGGAAACTTCAACCATGTCAAGACTACCGATATCTAAACTCCCACACCATCAAAAACACCTACCCCCTTCCACTGATCAGCGATCTAATTGACAAACTCAAGAGATCGTCCATATTCACCAAAATGGATGTATGATGGGGCTACAACAATGTACAGATCCACCCCAATGACCGATGGAAAGCAGCTTTCGTCACCCCATTTGAACTCTTCGAACCAACGGTAATGTTCTTCGGTCTCTGTAACTCCCCCTCCACATTCCAAGCATTCATGAATGACATCTTCGCCAATTACATTGTGGAAGGATGGCTCATCATTTACATGGATGATCTTCTAATCCACTTCAACAATCAGGCTGACCACAACGATCGAATTAAGAAAGTCCTACAGCGAATGACCAATCAATGCCTGTACCTCAAACTCTCCAAGTGCTTCTTCGACCAAAAACAAGTCGAATACTTGGGGATGGTAATTGAACAAGGATCCGTCCACATGGATCCAGGAAAACTGGACACCATCAAGGAATGGAAGTCTTCCTCTGGGGTAAAGCAAGTCCACTCCTTCCTAGGATTTTGCAACTTCTATCAAAAGCTCATTCCCAACTTCTCCCATGTCACCTGACCCCTCATCAACCTCACAAAAAAGACTTGCTCATTCACTTGGGGAGCAGGCCAGGAAAAAGCCTTCCAACTTCTCCAACAGCTGTTTCTTGACCAGCCGATCCTACACATGCCCAATACCACCCATCTCTTCTTTGTCATGACTGACGCCTCCCTTATAGCCACCAAAGGAGTCCTCTTGCAGAAAGACACAAATGGTGATCTACATCCCTGCACATACCGATCCACCACCCTCTCTCCCACTGAATGGAATTATGACATCTACAATAAGAAGCTCTTAAGGGTCATCCTTGCATTGGAAGAATGGAGGCACTACCTCCAGGGTACTGAACATGTCGTAACCATCCTTACAGACTACAAAAACCTCCTCTATTTCAAGGAGCCTTGCAAGCTTTCCCAACAACATGCCTGATGGCAATTGTTCCTTCAAGACTTTGATCTATTGTTCCACCACCTTCCTAGGTCATCCATGGGCCCAGCTGATGCCCTATCCCACAAGGACAATGTGGATACCACTGGGGACAACACGAACGTCACCCTCATCCCCAATGATCTCTTCATCAATGCCATCAACGTCACCCTCTCGCAAAAAATTGCACTCTCGTCTCCCTCAGATCCCCTGGTCATCAAGGCCTTTGAAGCCATGGTGTCCAAAGATTCCCTCTTCCTCCATGCCCAACCAGCCGACTGGACCTTCTCTGATGGCTGCCTCTTTTTCCAAGGCTGTCTGTATATTCCCTCTGACCAGCACCACCAGCTGGTCTTTGCCATCCACTCCTCCTCCACTGGGGGCCATGGGGGTCATTTCCACCTCCTCGATCTCCTCTCCAGGGACTACTGGTGGCCTGGGATGTCGACCTTCATCCGCCACTTTATCTGTGGCTATGTGATCTGCCAGGCCAACAAGGTTAACACTCACCCATCCTTGCCAGCCCTCTTCCCCATCCCTCCATCTGCCTCCCACCCCTTCTCCCTCATCTCCGTGGATCTCATCACTGGGTTGCCACCCTCTGATGGATTCAACTCTGTCATGGTCATGGTTGACCATGGCCTTACTAAGGGGGTAATTCTCTCTCCTTGCACCAAGGACATCGATGCAGCTAGAGTTGCCCAGCTCTTTTTCACAAATGTCTTCCTCCGATTCGGACTACACAACAAGTGTATCTCTGACCAAGGCCCACAATTCGCCTGTGCATTCACACTCAAACTATCCAGACTACTCCAATATGATATTGCCCTCTCCACTGCCTACCATCCCCAGACCAATGGTGCAACTAAATGAGTAAATCAGGAGCTTGAAACCTATCTCTGCATCTTCTGTGATGGAAGACCTGACAAATGGCACTCTCTCCTCCCCCTCACCAAGTTCCACCACAACTCATCCCAACACTTCACTAGCAAACACTCCCCCTTCTTCCTAATGATGGGATACGAACCCCAAGCTTACCTGAAGATCAGGCAAACCTTCATTCCCACACTGGCTAACAGACTGGACACCTTAGATAAGGCCAGGGATGAAGCGTTGGCAGCCTGGAACTTAGCAGCCCAAAGAATGAAGGATCAGATCAAATTGACCTTCAAACCATGGAAGATTGGAGACTAGGTATGGCTCAATGGACGAAATCTTCACACCCTGTACCCTTCCAGGAAACTCACCCCCAAAAGAGAAGGCCCCTTTATGATCACAAAGATCTTATCTCCCATAACCTACGAACTCTGCCTTCCCCCCACCTGGAAAATGCACAATGTTTTCCATGCTTCCCTTCTATCTCCATACATTGAAACCCCTGAACATGGTCTGAACTATAACCAACCTCCACCTGACCTTATCTCTGGAGAAGAACAATATGAAGTGGAACAGATAGTGGCGCATCGGGGATCAAAAAACCTGTCCTATCTGATCCGATGGAAGGGATACCCCTCTTCTGAAAATACCTGGGAACCTGAATGGAACTTGATTGGAGCAAAAGCCCTCATACAGGCTTATAAGAAAAGACATCAACTCTGATCCAAACAACCCCCACTTGATAAAAGATGTCTGCCTCCAACTCCACCTCTTCCTCCCCAGTCCTCGTCAACGATGAAAACTACCCCACCATAGAAGATCGCTGCACCCCCACTCCCATCCTCCTCCCCTTCCTCGCATTCCAGGTCTTCCCTGTTAGCACCATCCTCTCCCTCTTCACCACCATCCTCAAAACTGCTGCCACCAGCAACACCCTCAAAGAAATCCCCGCTTTTGCCACCTCCATCACCCTCTACTGCCTTGCCGACTCCTACCTATGCTATGTCACCCTATGAAACTATGTCATCGATCTGGACAACCATCAAATCTACTCCCCCCAGCTATTCGAACACATCCTCACTATGTGGAACAGCTTCCTATTCTCTCTCTAGGATCTTGGATTCCTTGATGTCATCCGAGAGATCCCCCGTCTACCTCTATTCCATCATCCAGAACTTCGTCCAGTCCCTCACTCAACCAGGAAGAGATGAATGGGCCCACCTCCACTCCGCCCACTCCGAGATCACAGATTTTGCATGACCTGGAGGAGGCTCTAGAACAAGACATAACCCATATGCTCAAGGGGATGGAACAGACCCCAGCACTTGCTCTCCTGTGCTGCTGCCTAGCGACACAGTTCCTTCAGGGACAGTCTCCTCCACTGATCCCCCGTCCTCCTCCTCAGATCAGGAGAATGTTGATCTGCACCCCCGAAATGCCGGTACCAGTATACCCTCTCGTACCCTCATACCTAGGGAGCCTGCTGAGCCAACACAGCGACCTCAGCAATGCAGACAGCAACGGGGTAACACCATATACAGAGTGCCTCTCTCAGATGTATATGGCTATGGGCGTACCCGAGTCAGACACCCCCCCTGCTGGAAATGCAGAAGCTGATCCCACCTCTGACAACATTGTCCTCAATACATTTGTCCCCACTGCCTTCACACCGCCCCAGGTCATATCTCTGAGCAGTGCCCATGTCGACCCCTCCCTACTTCCCCTCAACTCGAATTCAACCTGGATTACGATCCAGTGGGATATGGAGTCAATGCAGATTATGCTTGGGACTGATGAGGACAGTCAGTCATATGAAGGGGGTAATAATATGGTTTTCCCTATTCTTATCAGCAGGTTCAATGAAGCCTTAGAACCGGAGGAACTGGTAGCTATTCCTTACACCAATGATATTCTCATCCACCCCCTTAACCAGAACCAGCATTTCTATATGTACCATTTCTGGTTTGTACCATACTTGTACTTTTCCTTATCTTCTTCTTCCGCCTCATGTTGATGAGGGCTATGCCTTCCATTCCACCTTATCTCTACAGACAGCCCCACCACTTCTGGATTCACAGCCCCTCGTCCATAGTATAAATACCTGGCTGCATGCACCATAACTCCTTAGCTAGATCTACACTTAACAAGCCAGTTCTTTGCCCAAGGGATTCCTCCAGTGTGAGATGGAGATTCTCTTTAACTCAGACTCACACTTATCATGTCTTCGAGCTACACTTGAGTGCTCACTGACCTTGTGCAAGGGACTACCTAGCGTTCCCCCATACAAGTGTCGATCTTACCTGTCAGTCAGGTATCAGTCAGAATCAAGTAGCACTTGCTCTCCAATACTTGTAACAGGAATGCTTGTTGGCAGTGAATTGCCCTCAGAGATGTTTGCAGTTCTGGCAAAACAGTAGTCTTCAATGATAGTGAAGGCCTCAGGGACTTCCGGATTGTTGGGGTTATCGGACTCTTTGGACAGCTCAGACTCATCTAGATCATTGAGGGCATCTGCTACATCATCCTCTAAGTTGTCTGGAGGGCCCTTTTCTTGTTTTTGCTCCAGAGTTTCCTTTCTCTGAGCCTCCTCCATTAGGGTCTGCTCATAGTTCTGATTCTTGTCTGCTTGTTTTCATATGTGGCTACTGCAGCAGACACTGGTGATTATGGAAGTGGGGTGCTGAGATGAGGGATGGGAGTGGAAAGCTGGCTTCAGTGTTTCTGGAGGTGCGGAGGCTACAGGGTTCACTGCCACATCAGAGGTTGGACTTGGGCTCTCTGGAGAGAGGTGGAGGTCATTTAACTTGGTCAATAGGAGGTCTAAAGTTTCTGTGGAGTTACTTGTATCTCCCACTGCTCCCACTGATCTACAAGTCGCTCTAGAGTCATCATTGTCTTCCGGTGGTATGTGGTCCCGATCATTTTTGCTCTGGGGAGATGTTGGAGAAAGTCCGGACCACTCAGAGGTATCCGCCTCATCTTCCCAAGGGATTGCTTCAGCATCAGAGATGCAACTGTCTTTGTTGAACTTGACATTCCGGGATGATATGATGGCCCAGGACTCAAGGTCAAGTAGTTTGTATGCCTGTTGCCCATAGGTGTAACCTAACAGGACACATTTCTGACCATGGGGTTGGAACTTCCCTCTGTGTTGTTCTTTGGGGATAAGAGCGTATGTGAGACATCTGAAGGGTTGGAATAGGGTCAGATTTGTGTTCTGGTTGAACAGCTTATGATACAGAGTATCTCTGTGTAGCATGGAGCATGGACTTCATGTGGTGATGTATGCTGCACTAGTCATGGCATCGGCCCAGAAGGACTTGGGGAGTTTTAAATCAAGGAGCATCACATTTGCCAGAGTCGATAGGGTCTGGTTCATGTGCTCCACCAGACCATTCTGTTCTGGGGTGTAAGGTGCAGACCTTTTAGGGGTGGTGCTGTCTCATTGGAGTTGCTCAACGAACATCCACCCAGTGTATTTGCCTCCTCCATCACTTTGGAGGAATTCTACGTGCAGTGGGGAATGCTGCTCTAATCCAATCACCATCCGAAATGCTGCTTGGACATCAACTTTCCATTGTTTGTACTGCTGTGGGACTTCACTTTTGTGCTTTAGGAAGTACAGCCATGGGAAACAAGTGTGATCGTCAACAATTAGAAGCAATACTGGAAGCCTTCCCAGAAGTTTGGAGTGATCAGACCTCTGATGTCTGTATGTACCACTTGGAATGGCCGTGTCGTGTGGGGTTCAGAGGCAGTTTCAAAAGGAGCTTTCTTCATCTTTCTGAGTGTGCATGACTTGCAGAAGCAGGGACTTCTGAAGGTCAAAGTGATGCCCTCCAGATGTCCATTCCAGACCATCTGTTGTATGTGGCTGGTTGTGATGTGCCCCAGTCAGCAATGGAGGATGTTAATGCCCACTGCTGACAGTCTGCAATCGGCAAGGAGTGCCGGAGTTGCATCAGTGTTGTAGAGTCCTTTGGCATATGTGCCAGTCATGATCAGAGTATTGCCCTTTCATATAGAGCAAGTGTCGGAGTTTCCATTGAAGACTGTGATAAGTCCAATGCTTGCCAGTTTGTATATGGAGATGAGGGAGAGGTGGAAGTCGGGAACAAGAAGGACATTGCTGAGTATTATTTTGAAATGTTTTCCATTGAGTGTTGCTATGAGCAGAACCGTTCCAATTCTGGTGGCCACTATGGAGGAGTTATCTCTGAGTATGATTTGTCGTGGGGGGCGCAAGTGTGTAAACATTTGAAACCAGGACTGCTCCGACATCATATGGGACGTTGCTCCGGAGTCAATAATATGGTGTTGTTCTTTCGAGTGTGGAGATCAGACGTCACGTAGGCCTGAATGTGTGTCATTAAGGAACCCGACGCTATGTCCCTAGTTACATTAGTGTGCTCCAGTGTACTGAAGTCTAGGTCCAGAGGGCCCTCTGCTTTATTGGCCTTCTCCTTCTCCTTTCCCTCTCC
>JBBPKG010000901.1:0-10880 GCA_038089115.1 Fistulinella cinereoalba
CACTTTCAACAATTCAAAGTAATTATGGGGCTCGTACGTCGCTCTCACTACTTTCATGGGCCGTGGCATGTCAATAATAGACTTGCCACAGTCGCCGTCATTACTGCCATTGCATACGACTATTGTGAGCGATATAGCTCTTCGGAAATCAATGGCGTGCTGACTTTCAGAGGCTGCGTTATCAGTGCTCACATTTTCTCATGAGGTATGATGTCGTATATTATGTATCTGCCTTCCTCGCTGATGATCGGTGTAGATAGAATATATCTGGGTCAGCCAGCACATACTATGAGCCAGTCTGATTCGTTTCTGAAGATACAACAGGGAAACCTCTGGAATTGGGGGTCAATATTGTTCATTATTGTTGGTTTGCGGCTTCCGAACAATGTCCTGTCAACTAAATATTGTTGTAGGCTCGTTACGGTGGCATTTGTAGCGCTATGTAAGCCTTGAGACCATTACTATCATAAGACATACTCACTGTTAATTGTTCCACAGACTCATATCCTGCTGTGTGTTTTTTCTGCATGGTAAACGCAGAATGAAGGATGCTGATTGAATAATATCTAGCGCTAAGTGGCTTCCCACTGGGCCCTATAAAGGTACTTTCCTCGTGAATGACAAGTGTGTAATAGATATACTGAGTAATTTTTACCTGCAGACGTATGTAGCTTTTCTATCCTTACCCTTTTGTTTCGTTGATATGATTGGTGCCTATTGGGTAGCTGTGAGTGGGCATGCACACGGAATCCATATTTGCATTTCTTAATCCTCCCAGGTAAAATTATTTGGATCGCAAGCTATTGGGCATTTTCGCTTTTTCTTGCCGCAGCTGATTGTCAGTTATGTCCTATATTTGGAAAGGGTATATTATGCTAATAAATCTAGTTCTGATGATACTTCGTGTGTGGGCGATGTATCATCAGTCAAATCTCATCTTCACCGTTCTCCTTCTATTCTTCTGCCTGGAAGTTATCTCCTTAGTTGGTGCCGCCGTTGTTGAAAGCAATATGACTGGTGAGGGCGCTGGGGACTGCTGACATCCCGCTGAACTAACCATTCATTATCACAGTGACTACGTCGCATTTACTGGGTTCTACAGTTTGCACTTTTGATCTCACCGGTGGCACAATTAGGTCGATATTTATCTGGCTAATTGTGGCCCATGCTGTACAACTCACCCATGGCACGGTCATGTGCATTCTCACATTCATTCGCTGTGGGAGGGAGTTGCTGCAGCTATCAAATCGATGGGAACTCAGCCGGTACATGAAGATCCTGATCAAACAAGGCATCATTTACTACATCATGTAGGTTCATGGCCCTAACTCTCTTATCTACATGTTTCTTAACCGGTGGCCAATCACTGTCAATTAGGGTGATCGCTATGTACCATAGGTTCTCATTATTTTACCTCCCCAATCTGTCGCCTGGCACTCTACCCACGAGCTGGTGGAAGGTACCATTATTTTTTGTGCAATTTGTGCCGATGTACACCTTAACACCCCGACTCATCCTGAACCTGCGGGAGTTGTATGCGCACGATGTACGACGGGGATTCGGGATCAATGGCACATTTGCTTTGTCGCTGTCCAGTGGAGGTGTAGGTTCAGCAATCATGTTTGCAGACCCCGAAGAGAACGCGGCCGAGGAGATACCGACGGAAGAGCCCCATGCTGGGGCAAGCCAGTCATGTTAAATGTATATAGCATCCGTGATGTTTTATGACACCTTTTCTAACGTGTAATTATTTTCTATCGCGGGTTGATTCCTGGTGTTCCATTTCAGCCCATTTCATACATAGACTAATCCTTGATCTCGGAGTGGTTGTGAGAGATGCTAAGTGCTCCGCGCAATTTATGGTCTTGCCTTGGTTGACTCGGCTGCACTCACGAGCTGGTGGCAGCTACCATTGTTCTTTCTGCAATACGTGCCGATACTGGTATGCATTTTAACTCCCCGATTCATTCCCAGTATGCGGGTGTTGTATGCACGCGATGTATATTAGGGTTTGGGATTGATAGCACCTACGCTTTACCGTTTTCTGATGGAAGTGTAGGTTCGGTAATCGTATTTGCAGATCGTGAAGAGAACGTGGCCAGGAGATACCAATGGAGAAGCTATAGGCTGGGACGAGTCAACAATGCTAAATGTACATGAGCCAATTGTAAGCACTCCGGCTTACGCAGATCCCAGTATCTACTACATATACCGCCTGTGATACTGAATGGTACCCATTCTTTGGCTTAGTGGCTGAGCGCGGCGGTTCGGTCATTACATAGGTACCATTCAGTATCACAGGCGGTATATGTAGTAGATACTGGGATCTGCGTAAGCCGGAGTGCTTACACCAATATCTCACACGTTGCACCTTTCCGACCTGTGTTTACTTTCGATGGAGGGTCGATTTCTGGTATTTTAATATCAGTCGATTTCATACATAGGTTCATCCCCGATCTCGCAGGTTGTGAAGGGCACCAAAGACTCGCTGCCAATATAGTCTTATTTTGAACAGGCAAGCCCTCCCGACAAGCCCTCCCACTCTGTTCACTTCGTTCTGTGCGGCTCTGCTCACCCTGCATGCAGAATCCACATCCGCTCGTAATGTACGACGTCACTGAAGTGAAATGGACCCGTGTCGGGGAGGATGCGAGGATGCACGCTTTTTGACACTCCCCGGGGTCTTGGCACATAGGCGTTGAAGAGGAAGACGCGGGCCGAGAAGATCATGTGGGTGTGGTGCAAGGTCGCAGCGCGACAGGTGGTCTGGGCCATGTAAGACAAACTCTGGCGATGTATGGCAGGCATTGGAGAGGTCTGTACAGGACAGCCTCCCGTCCGCCAGCGATTCGTCAGCTCCGCTGGAGCTCCTCGTCACCGCCCGTCCCTAGATAACAAGGCATGCGAGGCCGGGCAAAAAGAAAGGAATGAGGATGGGGAGGACAAGCAATTGGATTCGCTGCATGTTGCTGCGATATGAATGAGACTCCGCGTTCGCTGCTGTGACTCCTTATGCCCCGGTTCTCTGCCACCAAGGCCTGCCGGGAAGCAGACGTAAGGAGGCTTCGCCACGGATATGATTCCGATCCTACCGACGCCGCGCCAATTCTGCACCTGCTCCTCCCATTCCAGTCCGTGGTGCCAAACTCCGGAGAAAACAATCTGGTACAAAACACGCCTAGGGTGCTTTTCACATGCACAAAAAAACACGTCTGGTCCACGTTGACGGCGTTTCCCGTCATGAACGGTTGTGCAAAACAAGGTCCATCAGCGAAAAGGACGTATTCGCCGGTGGCAGGTAGGACCTCTTTCGGGCAGCTAGACATTCGTGTAGAGGCAAGGTATAGAGACACCCGGTCGTCAGATGAACAATGCAGGTGACGAACCAGACTTCACGGCCACGTAACGCGGTCCTGACCTGAGGACGTGTATGGCCCGCATCATCACAGGGCAGTCCTGGCAATAGACATTACCAGGCCAACTTGAATGCGTGTGGTGGTTACAGCCTCTTTTCATCCAGATGTGTCAGCCCCATGCATACATGGATTCCGGCGGGGGACCTTGGGGCGGGTTATATCGTACAGAGGCAAGAAGGATGGCCTGACGAGGTGGCATGCATGTCACCTTGTCCGATCTAAGGCACTGATATAGAGTATTGGGGGCGGTGTTCCTGATTGTATATCTGCTACAGTCTATTGAAAGGTCCATGGGGAGGCGATGACCTGAGGGGAAACGGAGTGGGCTACAAAGGCAGGTGGGAACGATGCCCCGGGGACCACGCAGGCAGTGGAAGCACACGTCTCGCAGCAACTCGTGAGAAATGACTGTGACAGTCACAGCCCCGCCGTTCCGACGGCCGTCTGATTGAACCCGCCCCGCTCCCCGTCCACCGGTATTAGTACGCGACCTGACATCCTGTATTGTCCAGCTCCAGCGTCATGTCTATGCCTTTGACCTCTACTGCCGGCTCATCGCCACCCACCGTGTCCTCTCCCCGTGATGTTATCGCTCACCCGCTCCGGTATGTACGTCACTCCCACCTTTCCACACGGTTCCCGACTCGGGCTTAACCAGAGGCCAATCCTCATTTCCACTGAGCGTCGTATCCCCATCCATTATGCGTACATACCTACCCACAGACTCTTTTTCTATCGACCGATAGTGTTAATCCGTTTGCACTCGCTGATTTCTGTGCTCTCAGGAACCCCACCTCCATGGCTGTATCGCTACCTTCTTTTTCTGATCTGGCATTCCATTCCGAGGTCGCTTGTCTCGTGGCTTCCACGTGCGCTCCACCTCCTTGTAATAATGTCTCCTGGGGGCCGGCGCACATTGTCCGCTGCCATCCTGTGCGCCGTACAAGAGCCACCTGACCCTATATAAGCCCAACGGAACCTTCCATCCCCCCACACGCCATGCAATACCCGAACGAGAAAGACCTCCATCCATATCCCCCGCCCAGCCAGTCCCAAGCCCCTCCGAATTATGGACATGGTCCGGGCAGCCCTCACGATGAAAAGCGCCCGCAAGTCCCCGTTATCGTCACCCCCGATTCGCCCTACGCCATCGTCCCCGGCGGCCCCGCCCCCCCCTCCTCGAAAAAGGACAAGAAAAAGGACAAGGGACCCCCACCCATGTGGTCCCGCTCGCCGCCCCGCGAGCTCCCTTACACGCCCTTCCCGCCCATGACCCTCGTCTCGCTCAAAAACGACATCGGCAAGGGCTTCCCAGAGGAAGCACCCATTTGCGCGCAGTCCCCACACCCGTTCGCGACGCACGACGTCACCGAGGAGGACTGGAAGCGCTTCTTAGCCGACGTGAAAAAAGCGGGTGCGCTTACGATGTGCCAGCACCTCAAGGCGGGTCTTATCCCGGGCTTCCTCCATATGACCATCATCGGCGGGATAATCTTGAACAAGATCATCGAGCGCCGGATGCGGAGGCAGAACCGAAAGGTGGCGGGGAATATGGTGGACCAGTGGAATCAGGTGTGTAACGCTCAAGCTCCCTGGATGCGTCGGGCGTAGTGCTCACTCGGGTGTTAGCAATTCTTTGGCCCGAGGCGGATGGAGGTGGCGTTATGTCAGGCATCGGAGACGCTAAGTGGACAGAATGGACAGGATTCATCCCAGGATAAAAAGGCACGCAAGGCAGAGGAAAAGGCGCGGAAGCAGCGCGGAGAGCACAAGCAGCCCTACTCGCTGCATGTGAGATCGATATGATGTTATGTCCGCGGCTACCGAGCTACCCGTGTTGAGCGGCACAACTTGGAGGCTGCTGTCAAAATGGCCACGATCATCACGTACTTTCGGGCATGTAGATGCCCAGAGAGAATGCGTTGTTGGAAAAGTTTGCGATCTTTTGAATTTCCGGAGACTTTAACGGTTTAGCAAATATCTACATAATAATCCTTCAATATTTCAATGGTACTGTAACACGTTCGTACACAGTGGGACACCCTCATGGTCATCTAGTATATGTAATGCAGACGATCACAATCTGAGTCAGTTGTTACGTGCGGTCCGAAAAGCCCAAGTTCTTCGGGAACCCACGACCACCATGGGCATGTCATGCTATGTCCACAAATCCCTCCGAAGTTAGAGTTCCTTACAATGCATGGACCGCAGGAGTCAGGACGTCGACAAATCTGTGATGCCGTATCTTTCCGTGAAACGCCACCCTCCAAGCTTCCCTGTCCATTACGTTGGGAGCTCATCCCCATTCACGGTATCTGGCGGGACGATTACGATATTTTCTGGCAGTTACCTTCCGCCGATCATGGCAACATACATCATCGTGTACAGCAAACCCTCGCGTTCTGGCAACTCCTGGGGGCCAGAAGTCTCTGCTGTATCATATTGGGGTCATCAGAAGAGCGGCGATTGATGATCAGCTTGGGTTGCCACTTCCTGTATGGCGCGTTAACCTTAAAAATGACGCAAATTCTGTATGGAATTCAAGATACGGAAAAAGACGCTCGGAATGTTGTACCAAGATTCCTTTTGCAAGTGACGGGTGGAATGAGAGTGAGTGAAAAATAACATCTAGTATTCGAATTGAACGACCTCATGCACGGAATACTAAGTTGTCAAACGTCGGCCAGGTATAGTTTGGGGACATCCGCAAAGTCCTTCCATATGGGTGATCTCCTCAGCGCTCAGCTCTATGTACGTTTATGGAAGTTGGCCATCAGTGGCTTGAAACACAGCTAACTTCATAATGCATCGTGACATCAACGGTCAACCATGAGACTCTAGTATGGCAAAACTGACATCATGATGATGGTTCCATTACATCATGAAAGGTGTTCAGATGTCCCATAAATGCTTCGTAGTCTTTCCAGAATCCTTGACAAAATATGCTCCCTTATTGACTTTTCACTTCAAGTTCCCCCTGCACACATCCATCCAGATCATCATGTCGTCTCCTATGCAGATCCCGGTGATTTCGGTTATTCATGGCAGCTATGGAGCCCGTACGCCGCTTTCACTGGTTCCGTGACACATCAACAACGGTCTTACTGCAGTCGCTCTGATAACTGCCGTCGGATATGACTATGGTGAGTGATATATCTCTGCTGACATTCCTGTGCTAACTTTTGGGTACTACGCTCTCAGTCCTCACATTTCCTCAAGAGGTATGATATCATATATCATTTGACTTCCTTGCTGACGATGGGCGCAGATAGAACATATTTGGGTCAGCCAGTACACACTCCAAGTCAATCCAACTTGTTTCTGATGACACGACAGAGGAGACCCTGGGATTGGGGGTCAATGCTCTTTATCCCTGTGAGTATAGGGATTCGGACATGCGGTAACAATGCGCTGCAAGCTGAGCATTATTCTAGGTTCGTTACTGTGGCCTTTGGGGTGCCATGTAAGTCTTGAGACTGTTGCCATCATAAGACATGTTCATTGTAGATTGTTGTACAGATTCACATCATTCTGTGTGTTTTCTCTGTATATCTAATAGCGGAAGCAAGATACTGATTGAACTGCGCCAAGGGGAAAGTAGCTTCCCACTAGGCCCTGCAAAGGTACTCTCCGGATGGATGTCGAGTGTGCAATGTGTTTGCTGAGGCGTATCTATCTGCAGACGTATGTGCCTTTCCTATCCTTGCAGTTTTATTTCTTCAACATGAGTGGTGTCTATTTAATAGCTGTGAGTGCGCACTGGTGCAGAGAAGTCACCTCTGCATATCTGAATCCTTCTAGGTGAATTAATCTGGGTCATAGGCCATTGGGCTTTTGTCTTCTTTGTTGCCGCAGCAGACTGTGAGTTATGTCTTATATTTGGAAAGGATATATTGCGCTAACAAACCTAGTTATGATGATCCTCCGTGTATGGGCAATGAACCACCAATCGAACCATTTAAACCGTATCCTAATCATTCTCTTTCTATTCTTCTGCCTGGAAGTTATCCCTCTGGTTGGCGCTGCTGTTGTTGAAAGGAATATCACTGGTGCGTACATTATGATTACGGAGAGGTTGCTGTGTGAGCCATCCATCGATGCAGTGACTACGTCCCGTTTATTGAATTCTACGGACTGCATAATCCATTACACCAGTGGTACTGCAGTTTTATCGATTGGCGTCTGGGTGAAAGTGGGAAATGCTGTACAACTTACCCATGGCACAGTCATGTGCGTCCTCACGCTCGTTCGGAGTGCAAAGGAGGCGCTACAGCTATACCAGTCCACAAATCAGTGGAAACTCAACCGGTACATGAAGATGCTCATCAGACAGGGCATCGTTTACTACATCATGTATGTCCATGTCGCCCACTTTCTCATTAACGCAGTTTCTAATCGGTGTGCCAATCGCTACCAATGACGGTGATCGCTACCTAACACAGGTTTTCGCTATTTTACATCCTCGACGTGTCGCCTGCCAGTGGTGCTGCACCCACGAGCTGGTGGCAGGTGCTATTGTTCTTCGTACAATACGCGCCGGTATACGTTTTAACTCCCCGATTCCTCCTGAGTATGCGGGAGCTATACGCACGCGATCCACGACGAGATGGGATCGAAGGCTCATTCGCTTTGGCGTTTTCTGATCGAGGTGTTGGTTCGCAGATCGTATTTGCAGATCGCGAAGAGAACGTGGCCGAGGAGATACCGATGGAGGAGCCACGGGCCGGGACGAGTCAGCAATGTTAGCTGTACATGGGTCATCGTCTCATGTGTTGTTTTATGACGTGTATTCATTTTCGATCGAGGGCTGATTCCTGGTGTTTTGATATCAGTCGATTTCATACATAGCCTTATCCTTGAGCCTTATCCTTGATCACGGTGCGTTTTGAAGACCAAGGGCCCCCTGCCAATGTGGTGTCGTCTTCGGCGGGCGAGGCTCCCCATATGCCCTTCTCACTGATCTATTTACCTCGTTTTGCACAGCTCGTAAAGGACGACATCGCCAAGGCATACTATGTGAAGGTGGGCATTTTTAGACACTTCCGGGGCGGGGTCTTATCATTGTGGGCGTTGAAGAGGAAGACGCAGGCTCAGAAGATGAGGGTGGGGGGAGCGAGAATCGAAATCATGTGGGTGTGGTGCGAGGTGAAGCGCAACGGGTGGTCTGGGCTGTGTAAGATGAACACCAGTAACGTACTAGGCAGTGGAGAGGTCTTTTGGAGGGGATCCCGCCAGCAATTTATGAGCTCTGCTAGAATTTGTCGTCATCGTCCCTGAATAAAAAGCGGGACTGAAGGAGAGGAAGCAAGACGGGGAAGATAAGCAGATGTTAGCAAGTGTCGTGACCCATGCTATGGTTGGCTGTGCACCTTGTCCGGTTGGAGCGCAGGTTCGAGTGTCGGGGGTCGCACTGAACCAGGCGATGTGACACAGCGGGATACAGTCACAGTTTGTCACAGTCCTGCCCGCCCTCGTCGTCAGTTGTCTGATGTCGATGATGGATGACCCCAGACGACCTCTGATGGCGTCCATTCTTCTCGGGACCCCGCACCACCTTCTTTCCATTCCAAGGACGTCTCCACGCGCGCTCGGTAATGCGTCCCGGCGCACATTGTCCGCTGCCGTCATACATCAACCACCTGACCGTATATAAGCCCAACGGAACCTTCTATCCCCCCACACGCCATGCAATACCCGAACGAGCAGGATCCTCAATCACAGTGGCCATCGGGCCTGCCCAGCCAGCCCCAAGCGCCGCCGAATTACGGACAAGCTCCAGGCAGCTATCGCGATGAAAAGCGCCCGCAAGTCCCCGCCATCGCCACCTCTGATTCGCCCTATGCCCCTAGCCCCGGCCCCGTCTCCTCCTCGAAAAAGGACAAGGGTCCCCCGCCCATGTGGTCCCGCCCGCCGCCCCGCGAGCTCCCTTACACGCCCTTCCAGCCCATGTGTCTCGTTTCACATAAAAACGACATCGGCAAGGGCTTCCCAGAAGAAGCGCCCCCCTGCACGCAGTCCCCACACCCGTTTGCAACGCACGACATCACCGAGGAGGACTGGAAGCGCTTCTTGGCCGACGTCAAAAAAGCAGGCGGACTCACCATGGGCCAGCACCTCAAAGCTGGCCTCCTCCCGGGCTTCCTTCACATGACCATTATCGGCGGGATCATCCTCAACAAGGTGATCGAGAGCCGCATGCGGAAGGGGAACAGGACCGTCGCGGGCGACATGGTGGACGCGTGGAATGAGGTGTGTACGCTGTCTGCGCGTTGGACGTGTGCTGACATGTGTCCTAGCAATTCTTTGGGCCGAGACGGATGGAGGTCGTGTTATGCCAGGCGGAGGAGAGGCTGAGTGGGCGCGAGGGCGCTGCACCGGTCGGCGATCCGCGCCAGGAGCAATTGGCACATGGGCTCCGCCGGGACTCGTCCTCGTCGTCCGCCGACCAGGAGCCGGGCAAGGTGGAGCCAAAGAGCAAGCAGCCCTATACGCTTTATGTGACCGCGATATGATTATGATACCGAGCTCTTTTTGTAGGTTGGCGTAGAGTTGAGGCTGCCTTAGTGCGCATGATCATCATGTACTTCATTCGGGCGTGTATATACCATAGGATCTAGAGGGAATCCTGCGTTGTTGGAAAACCTGATCTTCTGGCTGTAGTTCCGGGCCGAAGGCGCCAGTCGGAGGCTGTTGTGACGGTTTGGTCCGAGCATAAGTCTCCTTCAATGGTAACATATTTGCGTTCAACTGCGCACCGGTAGCCCTCGCTATTGCACAGATAACCATGATCGTTATAGAATGCCGTCCTGAACTGGAGCCTGGAGCTGTTTACAGTTACAATGTATGCACAACCTGCGAAGTGGTATCTTTCCATGTAGTCACGGTGTTCCGGAAATCGGAGAGGGTAAATTTACGCAAATTAGCGTCAATTTTGAGAGGCCTGGGTGAATTTGGGCACAACTTGCGTCGGTTACTTGGACTTGAAACACGCAAGCTTAGCAGCTTACTCCTATCGAACTACATGTCTCCTTGCGCTCGTTCAATGTGCTCGGAAGTCGCTTCAACTGTACCGGCATACAAAGCGCTGGCAGCTCAATCGATACACAAAGTTCTTCCTCAAACAGGGCACCCCCTTTACTATCTTGCGTATGCTCTCTTCGTCTACGTATAATCTGCAACCTGTCAGTGATATTAACGCTCCTGCATGCCACAGTTTCTTATTATATACTAACTTCATCCAGCCATCGAATGTATTTAGAGTGACTCCAAATACGGGTTGTCAGACGCAATCATTGTTCTTTCTGCAAGCCGTGCCGATGTACACTTTAACTCTGCACTTCTTCTTGAACACGCGGGAGCTGTACGCACGCGATATACTCCGGATTGTGCTTCTTCAACCAGCTATACCTGACAATGAGGGAGTTCTTTCCCAAGTCTGTGACTTCTGCGATCACCTTCTCTTGG
>JBBPKG010000903.1:0-10865 GCA_038089115.1 Fistulinella cinereoalba
CATATAGCCTCTGAGAGCATTTATAGTATAGACAACATCTATTGTTTTGACTTTCTTTGATCATTTGCAATCACAAAGTTATATATTTTCAGGTAGATCTATTAGATATTTTCTGCTCATATGTATCCTGCACATGCATATTGTCAAACCAGTCTATTCTTGAGCTTGCTTACACTCTATCATATCTAGGGAGCCTATTCTCACAAGGATCATATAGATGCACATTGACTGATCTAGCTATCTGTAAGATCACTGACAATTTTATTGTTCATAAGAAATCTATTCTCATGATCACCATGTTGGTGCATATTGACAGGTTTGGCCATCCAAGATATTGCTGACAATTCTATTGTCTACAAGGTGTCTATTCAAGTCACAAACATGATACGGTTTTCCCCATGCTTATTGGCAGATTCAATGAGGACTTAGAACTGGAGGAATTGGTAGCTATCCCATACTGCGACGATATTCTCATCTGCCCCCTTAACCAGGACCAACGCTTTTAGATGTACCATAAATGGTCTATTTCATTTCTGTACTACTACTTATCTATCCACCTCATGTTGATGAAGGCTATGCCTTCCTTTCCATTCTATTCTTGTTATCTACAGACAGCTACCCCACTTCCAGGCTTACACCGCCCCACTCCTCCAGTATAAATACTTAGCTGCATGTACCATACTCCTTAGCTAGATCTATGCTTAACCAAGCTTATTTCTTGTCCAAGGGATCCCTCTAGCATGAGACAGAGATTCTCTTTAATTCAGACTCACACTCCATCGTGTCCCAAGCTACACTTGAGTGCTCACTACCCTTGTGTAAGGAAGCCATAGCGTTCCAAAACACAAGTATCTTAAATTCTCACATCGGTCACACTTGTCGGTCAGATGTCGGTCACACTTGTCGGTCAGACGTCGGTCACACCTGTCGGTCAGACGTCAGTCCCACTTGTCGGAGTCGGTCAGGATTGAGTAACACTCATCCTTCCGATACTTGTAACAAAAGATCTAGCTGAAAACTTCGACCTTGCTACTACACACCGTCGCCCACCATTTCTTATCAACTCCTCCAGTCCTCTGACGAGGACCGATCATACAGAGATCCTAGAACAGACTCTGCCTCATCCAAGGAAGAAGGAAGTAGTTCCAACGAGATCGAACTACAACAAGAACAAGAACTGCCCACCATTACTGCACCAATGATCTCCCCAGATCAGATCATCCAGCGATTAGACGAAGGTGTCATCTCAACTGGACTAGCTAAGAGACTCCTTGAAGAACAAGGAAGATACCTCCTAGATCGATATCTCACAGACCCTTCCACCCCTCAACTCTCTTCCTCTTGACTCCCAGCCCGACCATCCCCCTCCTCCTTTCCTGCCTGCCCTCGAAGAGAATCTACCAGTCAAGGAAGGTTCCGCATCCCCTCACCACTCCCTCCCTTCGACCCTGATATCGAAATGACCGACTCATGAACTCGTACTAGTGAGCTCAAGGCAGGACTCCCTGATGACTTCAGTGGAAAACCAGAATATGCCAAATGGTGGACAGTGGCCATGACGGCCTACTATGAGATGAATTCCAGCATATACACAGAAGATGCCAAAATAGCCACTGCTCTAAACAAAATGAGCAAGGGGTTAGGATTATCCTTTGCAGAGTCCTACTATGAATGAATGATGGGAAAAACAATCCCGACGGATCAACAGAATTGGACTTCCTTCGTCAAAGAAGTATAAGATACCTTCTTCTCCAAAGATGGAGAAAAGGAAGCTCAAAGGGCACTCAGGAAATTAGCTATGCCCACTAACCGACACCCAACTCTTGAACAACTAGAGCATTTTATCTCCCAATATTGACTCCTCATACCAAGAGCCAAGGACATCTCTGAAGGAACAAGATGCGAGATCATTGCAGCAGGGCTCCACCCAGACCTGATGGAACGCATCACCTTCTCTGGGAAGGAACCAGAAACCCTGGATGCATGGATCGATCGTGCAAGAGAAACCTTCAGGGCAATCCAAAGAGCTAAGGACATCAGAGAAAGAAAATACATTGCCCCAGGAAGAACCAGAGATCCAAATGCAATGGACGTCAATGCAATCCAATTATCCCCCACTGAACGAGCACGCCATATGCGTGAAAACAGATGTTTCATCTGTCACAAAGTCGGATGTAACACTAGAAACCATCCTAACCACCCCCGACCAAGCCGAGACAAACCCCTCCCCTGGACCCCACGAAGGGAGCAAACCCAAACCACCGAAACCATGGAAAAAGACGAGGTGGACGAATACATAAGAGAATTGAAAGGGAAAAAAGGAGTAAAGAAGGACAAGGTCCTTAGAGTACTCAAAGAATGCTTCACAGATGAAGAAGAAACAATCGCCCGCCTCTCCACCAAGGATTTTTAGAAGGGGAACCTGCTGCAGTGTCAGGAACCCCAGAATATCTCTCTGTACTAGTATCCTCAGAACAAAGATCAATAACAATCCCTATTCTGATCAATGTTCCAGAGAGAGAAACCACTGAAACCGTAGAAGCCCTAGTCGATTGTGGAGCAACTGGAAATTTCATCAGCAAAAGAATTGCTAGAAAGTTCTTCCTCCCCCTCATCCCGCTCAAAAAACCCAGACAAGCCATCAACGCTGACGGAACCACAAACGCCAAAGGAGTCATCAAATACCAAACCACCCTAGACGTCACCACAGACAAAGTCCCCACTCGACACCAATTCCTAGTACTAGGAAGCGAGAAACACAATGTGATCCTCGGAATGAATTGGCTAAAGAAAGTCAACCCGACAATCGATTGGACGACTAACACTCTCTCCATACCAAAACAAACGGACCCCCTCGAGCAGAGATATCTACTAAGATACCTAGAAACTGACAATAACAACATGATTGAGGAGATCAGGAAGACCACCCTTAGCACCACCATCACTCAAGAAACCGGAAAGATCGGGGAAACTCTCCCACCCAAGTTCACCAACTTTGCCTCCGTAATCTCTGAAGAAGCAGCGAACTCCCTACCCCCCACCAGAACTCATGATCATCGGATCAAGCTCCAGGAAACCTTCTCCCCCAGGCGAGCCAAAGCCTACCCCCTGAATCCAAACGAAACCAAGGTATGCAAGGAGTTCATAGACAAACACCTTCGCAACAGAAAAATACAACCAAGCAAGTCCCCTCAAGCATCCCCCTTCTTCTTTGTTCAGAAGAAGGATGGAAAACTCCGACCCTGCCAGGACTATCAATACCTGAACTCGCACACCATCAAGAACGCCTATCCCCTTCCACTCATCAGAGAACTAATCAACCAGCTCAAGGGGTCATCAATATTTACCAAGATGGATGTCCGATGGGGATACAATAATGTGCAGATCCACTCCGATGATCGATGGAAAGCAGCCTTCATCACCCCATTTGGACTCTTCGAACCAACCATAATGTTCTTCAGTCTGTGGAACTCCCCGTCCACATTCCAAGCTTTCATGAATGACATCTTCGCCAATTACATCGCTGAAGGATGGCTCATCATCTATATGGATGATCTAATGATCCACTCTGACAACCAGAAAGATCATGACGAGCAAACCTGGAAAGTCTTACAACCTATGACAGAACAACGGCTCTACCTCAAACTTTCCAAATGTTTCTTCAATCAGAAACGAGTTGAATACCTTGGCATGGTCATTGAGAAAGGATCTGTCCACATGGACCCAGGAAAACTGGATGCTATCAAGGAATGGAAGTCACCCACCAGAGTAAAACAAGTCCGTTCCTTCCTAGGGTTTTGTAACTTCTACTGGAAGTTCATCCCAAACTTCTCCCATATTGCTCAACCACTCATCGATCTGACCAAGAAAACCCGTGTATTCCTTTGGGGAACAGAGCAGGAAATGGCCTTTCGACAATTACAAAAGCTCTTTCTTGCCCAACCCATACTATCAATGCCCGATACCACTCGCCCCTTCTTCGTCATGACCGATGCATCCCTTACTGCAACTGGAGGTGTCCTCATGCAGAAAGACGCAAATGGTGATCTCCATCCATGTGCATACCGCTCCTCCACCCTTTCCCCTGCAGAACGGAACTACGACATTTATGACAAAGAACTCCTTGGGGTTATCCACATGCTCGAGGAATGGCGACACTACCTCCAAGGCACCAAGCATTAAACCACGATCCTCACTGATCACAAAAATCTTCTATATTTCAAGGAACCTCGAAAACTCTTCCACCGCCATGCCCGATGGCAACTATTCCTCCAAGATTTCAACTTATCCTTCCACCACCTCCCTGGCACATCTATGGGACCTGCCGACACCTTGTCCCGGAAAGATGAAGTCAATACTTCTCACGATAACAACGATGTAACCCTCCTCCCCGACGACCTCTTCATCAATGCAATCGATGTTGCTCTTGCCCAAAAAATCACCCTCTCCTCCCCTTCCAACCCACTGGTTATCAAAGCTCTTGAAGCTATGGCCTCAGAAGATTCCCTTTTCCCCCCCGACAATTGCCTTTACTTTCAAGGCCGACTATACATTTCCCCCGACCAGCGTGCCACCCTGGTATCCTCTGTACACTCCTCCTCCACCGGTGGACACGGCGGACACCTCTGCCTCCTCGACCTCCTCTCCCACAATTACTGGTGGCCTGGACTGTCCACCTTCGTCTGCCGCTTTGTCCACAGATGTGCCGTCTGCCAAGCCAACAAGGTCAACACCCATCTGACCACCCCCGCCCTCTCCCCTATCCCTCCCTCTGCCGCCCACCCCTTCTCCCTTATCTCTGTCGACCTCATCACCAGACTCCCCCTTTCTGATGGCTTTCATTCTGTCATGGTCATGGTCGACCATGGGCTTACTAAGGGGGTAATTCTTGCACCTTGCACTAAAGACATCGATGCAGCAGGAATTGCCCAACTCTTTTTCACCACAGTATTTCTCCGCTTCAGACTACACGATAAATGCATCTCTGATCAAGGGCCACAATCTGCCTTGGCATTCGCCCTAGAACTTTCCTGACTCTTACACTATGACATTGCCCTCTCCACTACCTACCACCCTCAAACCAATGGAGCCACCGAACAGATAAATCAGGAACTAGAAACCTATCTCCGCATCTTCTGTGATGAAAGACCCGACAAATGGCACGCCTTCCTCCCCCTCGCCGAATTCCACCACAACTCCTCCAAACACTCCTCCACCAAACACTCCCTGTTCTCCCTGATGATGGGATATGAACCTCGAGCTTATCCACAGATCGGACAAACCTTCATCCCTGCCCTAACCGATAGATTAACTGCCCTAGATAAGGCCAGGGACGAAGCCCTAGCAGCCTAAAACCTTGCAGCTCAGAGAATGAAGAATCGGATCAAATCGACCTTCAAACCATGGAAGATCGGAGACCAGGTTTGGCTAGAAGGAAGAAACCTTCACACTCCCTACCCATCTAAGAAATTAGCTCCCAAAAGGGAAGGACCATTTACAATCACAAAAGTCTTATCTTCCATAACCTACGAACTCCGCCTCCCTCCCACCTGGAAAATGCACAATGTCTTCCACGCCTCCCTCCTATTCCCTTATACGGAAACCTCGGAGCACAGCCCAAACTATAACTGGCCACCACCTGACCTTATCTCAGGAGAAGAACAATACAAAGTAGAACAGATAGTGGTGCATAAGGGATCAAAAAACCTGTCCTACCTGATCCGATGGAAAGGATACCCCTCTTCCGAAAATACCTGGGAACCGGAATGGAACTTGATCGGAGCCAAAGCTCTCATATGGGCTTATAAGAAAAGACATCAACTCTGATCCCATAATCAACCACCCCAGATAAAAAAGATGTCGTCTACCAGCTCTACCCCCTCATCCCCGGTCATCGTCAACAACGAGGCCTACCCTACCATTGAGGATCATCGATCCCCCACTCCCATCCCCCTCCCCTTCCTTGCCTTCCAAGTCTTCCCCATCAGAACTATTCTATCTCTCTTCGCCACCATCCTAGAATCCGCCTCCACCAGCAATGCCCTTGAAGATATCCTGGACTTCGCCACCTCCATCACCCTCTATCGCCTCACCGACTCCTACCTCCGATATGTCGCCCTACGCAATTACATCGTCGATCCGGACAACCATCGACTCTACTCCCCCCAACTCTTCGAACATGTCCTCGCAATGCGAGACAGCTTCCTCTTTTCCCTGTGGGACCTCAAATTCCTCGATGTCGTCTGTCAGATTCCCCCTGTCTACCTCTACCCCATTGTCAGGAATTTCGTCCAGTCCCTTGCCCAACCAGAAAGAGATGAATGGGTGCACCTCCACTCCGCCCACCCCAAGATCGCAGATTTTGTGCGACCTGGAGGAGGCTCTAGAACGCAATATAACCCATATACTGGAGGGGATGGAACCGACCCCAGCACTCACCCTACTACGACAATGTCTAGCGACCTGGTTCCTCCAAGGAGAATCCCCACTCCCACTCCCTCGCCCATCCTCTCCAATCAGGAGAATTGTCACTCTATCCCCCGAAATGCCAGTACTGGCATACCCTCTCATTCCCTCATACCTGAGGAGTCCTCTCAGCCAACACAGCGACCTCAGCGATGCCGACAGCAATGGGGTCATGCCCTATACCGAACACCTCTCTCAGATGTACATGGCCAGGGGTGTTCCAGAGTTCGACACCCCCCCTGCTGGGAATGCGGGGACAGATCCCACCTCCGATGACACTGTCCTCAACACATTTGCCCGCACTGTCTACACACCACCCCAGGTCATCCACCTGACTCCTGCCCACATAGACCGCTCCCTACTCTCCCTCTACTCGACTTCGACTCCAACTATGACCCCACCAGTTATGGAGTCAATGCAGATTATGCTTGGGACTGATGAGGACAATCAGTCATACGAGGGGGGTAATGATACAGTTTTCCCCATGCTTATTGGCAGATTCAATGAGGACTTAGAACCGGAGGAATTGGTAGCTATCCCATACTGCAATGATATTCTCATCCGCCCCCTTAACTGGGACCAACGCTTTTAGATGTACCATAAACGGTCTATTCCATTTCTGTACTACTACTTATCTATCTGCCTCATGTTGATGAAGGCTATGCCTTCCTTTCCATTCTATTCTTTTATCTATGGACAGCTACCCCACTTCCAGGCTTACACCGCCCCACTCTCCCAGTATAAATACTTAGCTGCATGTACCATACTCCTTAGCTAGATCTACGCTTAACCAAGCTTATTTCTTGTCCAAGGGATCCCTCTAGCGTGAGACAGAGATTCTCTTTAATTCAGACTCACACTCCATCATGTCCCGAGCTACACTTAAGTGCTCGCTACCCTTGTGCAAGGAAGCCATAGTGTTCCAAAACACAAGTATCTTAAATTCTCACGTTGGTCACACTTGTCAGTCAGACATCACACCTGTCGGTCAGACGTCGGTCACACTTATCAGTCAGACGTCGGTCACACCTGTCGGTCAGACGTCGGTCACACTTGTCGGAGTCAGTCAGGATTGAGTAACACTCATCCTCCCAATACTTGTAACAACTGGTGCCCGATTTTTATGGCCAAACCGTAGGCCATCACGTTGTTGGAAGGCCCTGAGCCCAGGACTGTATGCAAGTGATCTCTGATGGAATCACGGGCAAGGCGAGCAACAATGCCACCTTTCATTAACACAGCCCTGGCATAGTTGTGACCCAACAGATGATCCCTCCTGGCAAGGTACACATTGTAGTCAAGAGGGCCCGGGCGATATTGGAATGGAAGGAAACTGAGACCTCGAGGCAGCATTTGACGCTTCTTGCTGGGTACCATGTCAGTTGTGATCCAAGTGCTAAATGGGATTCCACGCAAAGTGAGCATGAGCACGAGGTCTTGCAGGCTGTCTATGTTGAACAGACGTGCTACGGGAGTAGCGTACTGTGTAGAGGAAAGCCTATCACTTACTGGGATGGGGCTTGGGGTTGCTGTGGTTGCTGTTTTGCACACATAGTGGTTAGAGGTTAAGTCTCTATTGGAACTCCAATGCGGAGTCGGATCCTTATATACATGATGGATGTTTGTCCATACACTACATAACCAAACATACCAACATAAATCCTCTAATGCCCGATAACAGGTGTAGTCGAAGTGCTGTCTAGGGACGCATGTTCAACAGTCTGGGTCTTCTAAACAGATGATCTGCGTGACAGCCAAAGGATCAGCGAGGCAGATGCAGAAGGGGAAGCGGGAGTTGGGGAAACAGATGAGATAAAAGACATCAACATCACAAGCACCACTAAGGCGAATGCACTTCCCCTCGCGTCGCTTGACTGCCATGTTGGATATGGCATTGTAGCAGTCACAGAGAGCGCCATCAACAAGGTCACATGAGTCAGGGGACTGTCTCTTGAAGAGTTGCTCCATAAAGGATGCCATCACACCTTGGAGCTGGCCTGACTCGGATATTGCGGCCCTACCCTCACTGAACTTCCATGCTAATTGCCCAGCAGAAGATGATGCGGATGCTCTCTCAGACGTAGAGTGTATGAAACCATACTGCTCATACAGAATGATGCTTAGAGGAGGGAATGCCGGTGAATCCGAAATCGGCATGGATTCGGGACTTGTGGAGGAGCAGGCAGGGGAAGCGGATCAGCCATAGATGGGGGTTGGGAGAGTGAAATGCGTGAAGAAGGTGGTGGGGCCAGTAGAAGTGGGTCAGCTGGTGGTGGAGGGAGAGTAGACGGAGGCTGGGACAGTGGAACACGTGGAGAGGATGGTGGCAGCAGTGGATTGGCAATGCATGGGGGCAGCAGAAGTGGGTCGGTTGATGGTGGAGGGGGAAGGGAGCAGGAGGGCACATCGATCGGTGTGGATGGTGGGGCAGTCGAGGATGAAGGTTCGCCAGCGTGGATGACCAAGGGAGGGTTGTCGTCACCATACCATTCTTCATCAAGATCAGGTTCCCTGGGACAGTCCGGGTCAAAGTCAGTACATACATATGTCCCATTCGTCCGCGAAAGCGTCATAACGCTTTTGATCACCCGGGTAGTCAATCCAAATGGGGCCTGCAATATTGCGACTGGTGGCCATACGGACATGAAAATGGGTCTCATCATCTTCAATCCACTTAAAGACACACACCCTCTTCTTCTCCGGGGGGTGGCCTTTCTTTACGTATTCTGCTCGCACCAGACGACCCTGACGTTGTTGCAGCATCTCGACCTTCTCGAGATCCACATTCTTCTTCGAACACCATTCAAAGAAGGCCTTCCAGGTCTCCCCGTTCTTCTGGCCAGAACCACGCTCAGGAGCAGGAAGCTTCTGCTAGACCACGATGGGCTCAGATGCTGAGCTGACATTGTTAGAGTCTGCTGGGTCAGAATGGGTCCCCAGCGCCTTTGCAACAGCCTTGACGAGATCCTCATCGCTGGGGTAGCAACTCTTGCTGACCCAGCAGCCCAGAAGTTGGTCGGGTGGAAAGTTAGAGAAGTGGCGGTTTGCTTGACGGTCACACGTGCCCCAGATGTACACTGGAATGCACGCCAGTGACATCTTTTCCATGTATACCATGCAATTTTTGTCGAATGCATGCATGATAGTACTGACCCAGGACGCCATCCAAGTGAACGTGCCAATGGGTGACTCCCTCAGCATCTGAACCATCAAGGGATCCACACCTTTATTCAGCAGGACCTTGGTCCATGCAGGATTGGTACCATCACTCACTGTGATGTAGCCACCAATCGCCCACGACGTCATGGTGATGAGAGTTTGGAAGCATCGCAAAGCATGGTAGGCAGCTCTGCGGGCACTGTCCTCCATGGACTGCATTTCCATGTACTTTGTTTCCGATGGAACTAGGTGCAGGACCACATTCATGGGGGCGAACCTTTGCAAAATATGGAATACATCTGTCAGGAAGTGATCCAGGGCCAGCCACTTTTCAAGGACCTTCGGCTCAAGCCAGTAATTGTAGTTCTGGCAGGTGATGGGCAGGGTCTTCTTCGTCCACACCAAGCAGGAAAATAGAGGGCCTTCGGTGAGGGGGGTGCAAAGCACATAGGGCAGGTAGGGATATTCCTGCATCATGAGATGGGGTTTATGCAAATCCCATATTGCCTGATCTTCGTGAATAATCATACCAGGGGAAGCCATCTTGGGAGGGGGGTCTGAGCAATTGGGGGAGACGTAGACATGGCCCTGTTCGACGAAGGTATACATGGCTGAAATACTACGAAGGATCAGTGTCGACTTTGAAGGATAGGAGACAAAAGACGAACTGTAATGGAGCTGATGAGAGCATGAATAGAGTGCGAGCCAGGGGAAGGTTCTAGACCAGGGGTGGAGCAACGAGTGGGAGAAAAGAGGAAACCAAGCACAGAGAGAACAGAGTTGTACTCGATGATGAGGGAAAGATGAGCGAAGATCAGAGTAGGTGAGGTACTTCTGGATGTAAACACCGAAAAGCAGAGATGTGGCGGGATGTGGTGAGGGTGGAGATCCTTCTCAGTGTAAACACCAAAAAGTAGCATTGAAGCGAGGAGTGCAACTTCTTGGTGTAAACACCAAAAAGGGATGTTGATGGAGATACTTCTCAGTGTAGATACCAAAAAGTAGGCTTTGTCGGATGGCACTCCTGGGCATAAACACCAAAGAGTGAGGATGAAGGAGAACTTGAACTTAAAAGTGTTGAGTGGACTACCCTTATATACAAAAAGTCTAAGCAGTGTCAAGAACAATAGAACAACCAATCAGTAGTTATCTACAAAGTCCACCCACACATGGTCCACAACACACTACACACCACAAGATTGCGGACGGATGTGGATAACAAAAGAAGGGAAGAGAGATGC
>JBBPKG010000904.1:0-10860 GCA_038089115.1 Fistulinella cinereoalba
ATAATTATATATGTTCCTAGCGATCGGCCAGTCTGCAAAACATGGACTACTACTTGGATTGGCCAAACGGTTGTATACGCTACTTTAACTTCGATCGGCCGACATTGGCTATCCCGTCATCTGCGGCAAAATGGCACATTGGCTAGCCGGTCATTTGCGAAAAAAGCTACTGCAAGGGGTCCCTCGGCACCCCCGCCGAATACGATGGAACCCCTGCCAACGCAATCCGATGGTTGCGTACTGTCCAAATGTACCTGGCTGTCAACCAGGATGTCTACAACTCAGAAACCAAACAAATCACGTATGCCCTCTCGTATATGAAAAAGGGTACTGCTGTCACGTGGGCCACTAACTTCAGTGAGTCCAAATTCTCGTCTCTCTCAGTGGGCACATCTCTCTCTCTAGGGAAATGGGCCAATTTTGAAAAGGACTTCCGAGCCGTCTTTGAAAGCTCGGAAACCAAAAATGACGCCCTCGCGTGGCTCAACAAAACGCGCATTTATGAGGATCAACAGGGAAGGTATAACCCTGTGCTCCAAAAATACATCACCGAGTTTAAAAACAAGGCGACGCTCTCAGAAATCAAGGAGGACAATGTCCTCATCAACTTCTTCGCCATGGGTATGCCCTCTTCATTGATGGAGCGTATCCACTCCCTCGAGAAAGTTCCTACCGACATCGCCGGATGGTATGAGAAAGCCATCAAACTTGCTGCCCTGAAGGAAAGGGCACTCGATATCACAGTCCGACAAAAAGGGAACATGTATGTTCTTCCTTCCAACTCCTGCTCCCCCGCTCCCGCTACCAAAGACCCCGACACAATGGACGTTGATGCCATCAGAAAGCCGAAGAAGCTGACTGATGAAGAACATGAAAGATGTAGAAAGGAGGGACTTTGCTTCAAGTGTAGGAAGAAAGGCCACAACTCGACCAACTGCCGAGTAAAATTCACTGATGGTCTGCCTCCGGTCCCACCAAAAGACGTCCGTCAAACAACAAGTAAAATTGAGGAAGTGCCTACCGACAACGAACTCAATGTTGGTCAAGTCGGCATGTGTTACGATTTCCTTTATTTGTTCTTGTTTGTTTTTACGATCGGACTTATTTTCTTTTCGGCCGAAGTCTCGTCGCTCACCTTCAGCCTACGTCTCAGTATGTTTCCCACACACGTAATCATGCTTACTCCTGTTTCCGATGCCATCGCTCTTGATGTCATCTGTATTACCTACCTTCAGATGACGCGTCCCTTGACGGTCATTTTTGCTTACGCATCGTCCGATGACATCGCGTCGTACAATTTCTTTACCATTGGATGATTCCTCTTATATACTCATCGAACCGGCCCTCAACGGCCATTCCTCTTCGTATATAAACCGGTCTATCGCCGTTCATGTACTTTAGCTTGTTTCTCCCTTGTACTACGTAGTGCAATAGAACATCCTCACTCCTCGCTCGCCACCGTTCTCTTCCGGTGTGCTCCTCGTCTATCTCCTTCGACTTCAAGTCAAGGTAGATATCCTCGGACCCTACGTCGACTCCTTGTCGGCCAGGTCATCTCCTTGGTCGCTAACCGCGACACTCCTCAGTTGCCGTTGCAACATCCCTCGTGTTTCTGTCCAACAAGGGCTACCATCCGACTTACCCAAGTCGAAGCATAACAAAAGAAACAAGCTCTACGATCGCGGCGAGTTTTATCCTCAGCTGCTCCCATCATCATTGATCCCCCGTACCCAACGGGTTCTTCGCGGCCTAACGCCCAACAGCGTAGGCAACTACTCTCAGAGTCGACATGCACTCCTAGTGGAGCAGAGCCGACTATCTCCCAGCCACAGTCGCTGATCACTCCCACCGGAGCAGATCCGACTTCATCTCGTTCTCTTGGACAAAGTATTGCTTCTTGGATAAGGAGAGATACTACCGTCGAATCCTCTGATCCTATGGACTCCAGTTCCGAGGATATACCCTCTGATCCCGACGAACCCATCGTCGAAGAAACTCCAGAAGCTCAGGTGCTATTGTCTCAGCTGACCTTTGCGCTTTCACTCCCGAGAGCACCAACGCCCCCCAGCCCACCGCCTCGTCCACAAACAGGACGAATCTTTGCACCACCACCACCCGTAAACCCTAGACCCAGAACCATGTCCTCGTCCACGAAACCCACAGAACTCCGTCTAGGAACCCCCGAGGAATACGATGGCAATCCAACCAACGCCATCAGATGGCTGCGTTCGGTACAAATGTACCTCGCGGTCAACGAAAAGGTCTACGACACCGAGACCAAACAAATCGCTTACGCCCTCTCTTATATGAAGAAGGGCACCGCTCGTACCTGGGCCGTTACCTTCAGCGAGTCCAAATTCTCCGCGCTCACCTCGGGCTCCTCCCTTTCATTAGGGAAGTGGGCCAACTTCGAAACGGACTTCCGAGCAGTCTTCGACAGCTCCGAAGTCAAAAACGACGCTCTCGCCTGGCTCACCCGCCAGCACATCTACGAGGATCGGCAGGGAAAGTATAACCCCGCCCTTCAAAAATACATCACCGAGTTCAAGAACAAAGCCGCCCTAGCCCAGATCAAGGACAACGATGTCCTGATCAACTTCTTCGCCATGGGTATCCCACCCTCGCTCATGGAAAGGATCCATTCCCTGGAGAAAGTCCCCACTGATATCGCCGGATGGTACGAAAAAGCCATCAAACTCGCGGCTCTGAAAGAACGAGCTCTCGAGATCGCCACCTGGAGGAAAGGGAACACCTACGTCCCTACCTCACACCCCCGCCCGTCCACCTCGACACAAAAAGATCCCGACGCTATGGACGTCGACGCCATCAGAAAACCAAAAAAGTTGACTGATGAAGAACGCGAGAGATGCAGAAAGGAAGGGCTTTGCTTCAAATGCAGGAAGAAAGGCCACAACTCGACCAACTGCCGAGTAAAATTCACCGACGGGCCACCGCCCGTACCACCAAAGGATGTTCGTCAAACGACGAACAAAATCAAAGAAATCTCCGAAGACGAGGTTGACTCCACCAACATCGGCCAAGTCCAAATGTATTTTTAGATGGGAGAACGAACCCGACGCACGTTTCTCCCTTATCTTCTGTACAATGTAACACGGTGCAACCAATAGCAATGAAAGCAATGAGAATCCCCATCACATTGCTACGCCCGTGTGGAACTGTCGAAGCCGTCGCTACTTGTGCCCTGGTAGACTCAGGCGCACAAATCTCCTGCATCGACTGGAACTTTGTCCGGTCTCACGCCCTCCCTCGAAAACGCCTCGAACGACCCATCATCGTACGAAACGTAGATGCAACTACCAATCAGTCCGGTTGTATCAAATTCACCACCAACCTTTGGGTCAACATCAACGGATACACTTGCAAACAAACCTTCCACGTCATGAACTGTGGCAAGGAATCTGTCATCCTCGGCCTCCCGTGGCTCGTCGCAGCCAACCCCAAGATCGACTGGAAAGGTCGAACCCTCACTGTCCCCGAATCGACGGATCAAACCGCCAACCTTCTCGCCGCCCACGAAGACGTTAAAAGACAAGTCTTCAAGGCCTATGAACGCCTCTCCTCGCAGAAGGCACCTCCCCGCCACACGAACGTCAACGCCGTTGAACACGAGCATCTCTTCCACTATCTAGGAAGAGAAGAAGACGACTTTTGGTGCGCCCGCATGGTGCTTGCACGACGGATGACTCAAGGCAAAGGATGCCAGAGTCTCACCCGTACAGTCCTCGCAAACAATTGTTTCGTCCCTAACCACGCATTCTCTTGTCTTGCCGTCACCACCTCGACGGACCTCGCCATTGAAGCTCTTGCAAAGAAGCAAGAAATCATCCTCCCTGACGCCTACAAGGACTACGCCGATGTCTTCTCCGACGAAGATACCCCACTCCCGCCATCTCGCGATTGCGATCACGAGATCAACCTCGCTGAAGGGTTTGTTCCAAAAATCGGCAAACTCTACCCTCTGACCGTCGAAGAAAAGAAAGCTCAGGATGAATATCTAGACGAGAACCTCAAAAGCGGAAAAATTCGTCCTTCCTCCTCGCCCCAGGCCGCCCCCTTCTTCTTCGTCAAGAAGAAGGACGGCAAACTTCGCCCCGTTCAAGACTACCGTTACTTGAACGACAATACCATCCGTGACGCGTACCCCCTCCCCCTCATATCGGACCTCCTCGATAAGCTAAAAGATGCTAAAATCTTCACCAAATTCGACGTACGATGGGGGTACAACAACATCCGCATCAAAGAAGGCGATCAATGGAAAGCTGCCTTTGTCACCACCCATGGGCTCTTTGAGCCTGTAGTCATGCCTTTCGGTCCTAAGAACGCCCCCGCTACCTTCCAACGGTTCATGAACAAAGAATTCCGGGACCTCATTGCCGAAGGAAAGATCGTCATCTACATGGATGACATCCTTATATTCTCCCCCGACCAGAAAACGCACGACGAGACCACCCGTCGAGTCCTTCAACGAATGAGGGAACTCAACCTCCGACTCCGTCTCCAGAAAAGCAAATTCAATACCACGGAGATCGACTACCTCGGAATGATCACCCGCCCCGGCGAACTCGCCATGGATCCCGTCAAGCTTGAAGGGATCACCTCCTGGCCAACCCCACAGAAAGTCAAGGATGTAAGATCATTCCTCGGCTTTGCCAACTTCTACCGGCGGTTCATCCCACACTACTCCGACCTCGCCCGCCCCCTCCTCGATCTCACCAAGAAAGACCACCCCTGGTCTTGGACGCCTGCCTGCCAAACGGCTTTCGACGAACTGAAAGCAAAATTCACATCCTCCCTGGTCCTTCGACTTCCCGACACCGCCCGCCCTTTTGCCATCGCAACCGATGCCTCGAAGTACGCTACTGGAGGTATTCTCCTGCAAACCGACACCAACGGGGATTGGCATCCCTGTTCCTACCTCTCCCAGACGTTCTCCGCGGCAGAACGAAACTACGACATCTATGACCGCGAACTCCTTGCCGTCATCCGCGCTCTCCACGCCTGGCGGTGCTACCTTCAAGGCTCCGCTCACCCCGTCCAGGTCTTCACTGACCACAAAAATCTTATGTACTTCAAATCCCCACAGGATTTGAATCGCCGGCAAGCCCGCTGGCTCCTTGACCTCGCCGACTACGAACTCAAGATGATCCACGTCCCCGGATCACAACTCTCTGCCCCCGATGCCCTGTCCCGACGTCCAGACAACTGCCCGGACGATTCCTCTGACAACTCCGCTGTCACCCTCCTCCCTCCGTCCCTCTTTGTCAACATCATCGACATCGCACTCCGCCGTAAAATTCAGTCCACCTCCGCCGGCGACCCCCTCGTTCTCCAATCCCTCCAGTCTATCGATGAATCCCGTCCCTCCTTTCTCCGCGCTCGTATATCCGACTGGCAATACGAGGATAAAACCCTGCTTTATAAACAACGCCTCTACGTCCCCACCGACCTCCGTCATGAAATCCTCACCCGCTGTCACGATCACCCCACCGCTGGCCACCCCGGCTACCTCAAAACTCGCCAACTCGTCGCCTCCGAATACTGGTGGCCCGGCCTTGCCTCCTATGTTCGCTCCTACGTCTCCGGCTGTGCCACGTGCCAGCAAAACAAGGCCAATACCCACCCTACGACACCCCCCCTCGTCCCCATCCGCTCCTCCTGCACCCGCCCCTTCCAGCAGGTCTCTTGCGACCTGATCACCGACCTCCCCGTCTCCTCCGGTTTTGACACCTTGTTGGTCGTGGTCGACCACGGGCTTACAAAGGGGGTAATCCTTTGCCCCACAACAAAAACTGTCACCGCCAAGGGAATTGCCACCCTCTTCTTCGAACAAGTCTATAAGTGATACGGCTTATACGACAAAATTATTTCAGACCGAGGCCCGCAATTCGCCTCATCCTTCGCAAAAGAACTTGCCCGCCTCGTCGGCTACGACCTGGCTCTTTCCTCCGCTTACCACCTGCAAACTGATGGCGAAACAGAACGCATCAATCAGGAACTCGAAACCTATCTCCGCATCGTCTGCGGAAACTCCCCCAGCACGTGGACCAACCATATTACCAACGCAGAATTCGTCCACAACCACCGTCCTCACTCAGTCACCGGCAAATCACCATTCTACCTAGCCATGGGTTACGAACCCTTGGCCCTACCGACGCCAACCAAGAAAACCGACGTACCCGCCGTCGAATCCCGCCTTCAGACCCTCGTCGCCGCTCGAGATGAAGCCCTCGCGGCTCATGAACTCGCACGCCAAACTATGGCCTCCCGCTCTTTCCGCTCCTTCAAACCATTCAAAGTCGGTGATAAGGTGTGGCTCGAAGCCCGCAACCTGAAACGCCTCATTACCAATCCGAAGTTCGCCCCGAAACGCGAAGGACCCTTTACCATCACGAAGGTCCTTTCCGCAGTTTCTTACCAACTCCGAATTCCCACAGTATGGAAGATCCACAACATGTTCCATGCTTTCCTTCTATTGCCTTATCGCGAGAATGCCGTCTACGGCAAGAACTTCCCGAAACCACCCCCGGATCTTATCGAAGGCGAAGAAGAATATGAAATCGAAAAGATCCTACGCCACCGCGGAAACCCACAATCCCGTTCCTTCCTGATCCAATGGAAGGGATACACCGCCGAAGAAGACTCGTGGGTTGCCGAGTGGGATTTGAAACATGCAAAGTCCACCCTCCAGGAATATAAGAACCGTCATCCCTCCGTCTTCTCTCCCTCTCAGCAACCGCCATCTACCCGCCATCGCTAAGAAAACATGTCCTCCGCCGCTGCTTCCACCACCATGTCATCCGTGTCCTCTATCGTAGATACCCCTTCCCGTTCCTCTTCTCGCCCCCCTACTCCTATTGTAACCCTCGATGCCATCGAACAAGCCAGAAACGCCACCCCTGAACCCGTCCTCGCTGCCGATGTCCCCATCGCCGCCTATGTCCTCCAACGCCCCATCACCCCCGCCACTCGCCTTGCCGTCTACGACGACCTCCTCCTCCAACCACACTTCGCTTGAGCCCTCTCCTGCCATACGGATGCCGAGTCCATCGTGGACTCTTTGTACGCTGCCTACCTCCATGCCCACAAACTAATCACCACCGCCACGGAAATGCAGAAGTCTAGGATTGCCGGAGTCGCCCTTCACGGGTATATCATCGAACGGAAACAAAGGGCAGTCATAGATGACCTCATAATGGCCATGCATCAAATGGACCTCACGTCGTTTTTTCTCGACATCAACCACGTCGTTCGCGAGACCGCCCACCAACACGCCCTCATCACCGCTCGACCCCTCATCGAGCGCCTCACCACTCCACCCTGTTCCGACCCTAGCTCCCCGGCTCCTATCCCTACCCCTTCCGCCACCTCCGCTTCCATCCATACGGAGGAAGAACTCGCATACCAAGCAGCCGAAAAACGGCATGTCGAAGACGAAGGACATATCATCCTTACCCCATCGCATCCGCGCTACCCAGAGAGCTGCCACCAGTGCCATCGGCTCGGACATTTCCGCCCCCACTGTGCCTTGTATCAATGCCCCTTCTGTCGAAAGTGGGCTCCAGGCCACAAACAGAGTCGCTGTCCCGTTAACCGACCCTCTGTACCGCGCTCTCCTCCGAGGCCCATTGCCTCTTCCTCGTCCTCATCTTCCATCTCCCCTCGACCCGTCCCCGCTCCCCGTGGACGCCCCTTTCACTCCCGTGGTCGCATGTCCACTGGCGGTCGTCGGCCCGCGCCCTATCGACGGCACTCCCCCTCTCCTCCCAATGATTATGATCCCTGCCCATGGGATGGCGATGCTTGGGCCAACGTTACTGGATCCCCCGGCCACTCCGGCCTCGATTTTTAGATTGCCTTCGCAGTAGCTTCAGGGTTACAAAGGGGGTAATGTTACGATTTCCTTTATTTGTTCTTGTTTGTTTTTACGATCGGACTTATTTTCTTTTCGGCCGAAGTCTCGTCGCTCACCTTCGGCCTACGTCTCAGTACATTTCCCACACACGTAATCATGCTTACTCCTGTTTCCGATGCCATCGCTCTTGATGTCATCTGTATTACCTACCTTCAGATGACGCGTCCCTTGACGGTCATTTTTGCTTACACATTGTCCGATGACATCGTGTCGTACAATTTCTTTACCATTGGATGATTCCTCTTATATACTCATCGAACCGGCCCTCAACGGCCATTCCTCTTCGTATATAAACCGGTCTATCGCCGTTCATGTACTTTAGCTTGTTTCTCCCTTGTACTATGTAGTGCAATAGAACATCCTCACTCCTCGCTCGCCACCGTTCTCTTCCGGTGTGCTCCTCGTCTATCTCCTTCGACTTCAAGTCAAGGTAGATATCCTCGGACCCTACGTCGACTCCTTGTTGGCCAGGTCATCTCCTTGGTCGCTAACCGCGACACTCCTCAGTTGCCGTTGCAACATCCCTCGTGTTTCTGTCCAACAAGGGCTACCCTCCGACTTACCCAAGTCGAAGCGTAACAGCATGGATTTTTAAATGGGAGAGCGAATACGATGCACGTTTCTCCCTTACTCTCTGTACAATGTAACATGGTGCAACCAATAGCCATGAAAGCAATGAGAATCCCAATAACATTGCTCCGCCCGTGTGGAACTGTCAAAGCCATCGCCGCCCACGCCCTTGTAGACTCGGGCACCCAAATCTCCTGTATTGACTGGGCTTTCGTCCGGTCAAATGATCTCCCTCGAAAACGCCTCAAAAAACCCATCATCGTCCGAAACGTAGATGCCACTGCAAACCAATCCGGCTGCATCAAGTTTACCACCGACCTCTGAGTAAACATTAATGGGTATACCTGTAAACAGACATTCCACATTATGAACTGTGGAAAGGAATCCGTCATCCTCGGCCTCCTGTGGCTTGTAGCAGCCAACCCGAAAATTGACTGGAAAAACCGACTCCTCACCATCCCTGAATCCTCAGACCCCTTGCAGTAGCTTTTTCCGTAAATGACCGGCCAGCCAAAGTGCCATTTCGCCGCAGATGACAGACCAGCCCATGTCGGCCGAGTGAGGGGACATTAGCGTTGATGACCGCTTCACCAATCAGAGTAGTAGCTCATGTTTTACTGACAGGCCGGACCCCTTGCAGTAGCTTTTTCTGAAAATGACCAGCCACCCAATGTGCCATTTCGCCGTAGAGGACAGACCAGCCCACATTGGCCGATCGAGATCTAGATAGCGACACTTGACTGGTTGGCCGACCGTAATGTTTGACCGTGTTTCACCGACTAGCCAATCAATAGGCAAACATGCCATTATGCTAGTTGTCGGTGGGCCCATCCCTCCAGCACGTTGTTTTGCCAATGGGGCCATCCCCCCAGTTCTTTGTTTCATAGATGGGCCCATCCCCACAATTCTGTGTTCTACCAATGAGCCCCCCCGCAGGGCGGTGTTTCACCGATGGGTGCATCCATTCATTGCGGCATTTTGCTGATGAGCTGCGGCGTTTCACCAATGGGCCCATTCCCAGTGCAGCGTTTTACAGATGGGCCCATTCCCATGGTGTGGTCGCCGATGGGCCCCTCCCTTCAGTGCGGCGTTCCGCCGATGAGCCCATCCCTTCCGTGCGGTGGCCTATGGGCCCATCGGTTCAGTGGGGCGTTTCACTGCCAATGGGCCCATCCGCTTAGTGCGGTGTGTTGCAGATGGGCCCATACCATTTGCTCATCTCCTACTGACTGTCCTATCCGCTTAGGTCGTGCGCTACAGATGGGCCCATGCCATTTGCTCACCTCATGCAGACTGTCCCATTCCCTCATCCGGGCATTTCGCTGATAGGCCTGTGGCACTTGCCGATCACAATCGATGGATGCTCGCCGACTCAAATATTTCAAATTAAACATCCCCATTCAACATCCCATCTTTCGCAGATACTGTTGAAGGTTACTTTGGTCTACACCTTCGCACTCCATGGCGGCCCCCAGCTGTGAAAGAATGGCTTCTGCATTTTCTTGCGCCTTAGAGACCTCACTCAATGTTTCCCTCACTTCATTGTATAGCCTGTTTGCTTTGGACTCCTGCACCTCCTCCGGCCTGATGGATCTGCTGTCGCGGAAATGGATGATGGAGTGCTTTAGGTCTTGAAGCTCCTCCCCTATCTCCGAGTCTTTGGCCTTTTCATTCTCCACTTCGCGCAGAATTTGCGCCAATCGGAGGAATTGTGTGGGCGTATGGTTTGCAAGGGAGAACATCACTATGAACATTAGATGTGATTCGTGTTCGGCGAAATTGTCATATTCGTACCTCCGACCCACTCCGGTCCCCTCCAGCCAGTTCCGCGCATCTCCAGCCACTCCCGCATCATCATGCCATAACCATCACTCCTCCGCCCTCGGACCTCTCGGACCTCTCGGACTCCCATGATCACGTATGCAGCGCGGCTCCGGCTATAGGTAGTACCCGGTATCGTTATTACGTTCTTCTCCGTTGCATTCCTGTTCCTTCGCTTAGTCTAATGCTGTTCCAGCTCCCTTTGGCTCCGGAATCATTTTGGTACCTAGCACAGTCTCTCCCCGCCTTCCGGTGTACTCCGCCTCCGGATACATTCTACATACGTACTACTCCTCCATATATAATCCTCGCTACCTCCTGTATGTACCTTAGTTCGTATATCGACTTTGTCACCCTCCTTGTCGCTCGCCCGAGCAACTCCACTTCTACCTCTGAACTCCGTGATCTTGAGGACGGACCTCGTCAAGAGCGCGACACATAAGTCTTGCGCTGAAGTCCTCACAACTCCGAATCGACCTAGGTCATTCCCGTTACATCTCCGCTGGACTCCGGTCCGCCTTTGCACTTATCATCAG
>JBBPKG010000907.1:0-10809 GCA_038089115.1 Fistulinella cinereoalba
TCATGTCGAACCGTCTAGGTTCGGTCTAGAATAGAACAATGGCTGTGACGCTCTAGGCGTGCACAGGTTAGAAGTCTGAAAGATTAGATAGTCGGATCTCGGATCTATCCGAGATAAGATAAGATAAGATCCTCGGCAAATGCCGGATAAGATAAGATCAAGAGATAAGATAAAAAGTGTCAGTGAAAACGTTGAAGTCCGTTAAAGTGTGTGGGCAAATACCGGTGCCCGTTTCACCTGGCACATCACTATGGGCAATGTATCACCGACTGGATAAGAAGGGATACACACGCCAACTCCTCTGATCCTATGGACTCTAGTTCCAAGGATATACCCACTGATCCTGACGAACCTATCGTTGAAGAAACTCTTGAGGCTAGTGCCCTTGCATCACAGCTATCCTTCGCACTCTCCATTCCACGAGCACCCACGCCCCCTAGCCCCCCACCTCGTCCACAAACCGGATGACTCTTTGCACCCCTGCCTCGAACTACCATGTCCTCGTCCACAAAACCCACTGAACTCCACCTTGGCATACCTGCTGAATATGATGGATCTCCTGCCAACGCCATTTGCTGGCTACAGACGGTCCAAATGTATCTGGCCGTCAATGAAAAGGTCTACGACATGGAGACCAAACAAATCGCCTATGCCCTCTCTTACATGAAGAAGGGTACCACAGCCACTTGGGCCGCTACCTTCAGTGAATCAAAATTTTCTTTGCTTGCCTCGGGCTCTTCCCTCTCGCTAGGAAAATGGGCCGATTTCGAATCAGACTTCCGAGCAGTCTTCGAAAGCTCGGAACTCAAAAATGATGCACTCGCCTGGCTCACCTGCCAGCGTATCTACGAGGATCAGCAGGGAAGGTATAACCCCGCCCTTCAAAAATATATCATGGAATTCAAGAACAAGGCTGCCCTGGCCAAAGTCAAGGAGGACGATGTCCTCATCAATTTCTTTGCCATGGGGATCCCCCCGTCACTGATGGAAAAGATCCACTCTCTAGAAAAAGTCCCGACCGACATCACCGGATGGTACGATAAAGCCATCAAACTCGCCGCCCTGAAAGAAAGGGCTCTTGAGATTGCCACCCGGAGGAAAGGGAACACCTATGTCCCTACCTCAACCCCTCGTGCTCCCGCCACGCAAAAGGATCCCGATGCCATGGACGTCGACACCATCAGGAGGCCGAAGAAGCTGACTGATGAAGAATGCGAAAGATGCAGAAAGGAAGGGCTTTGCTTCAAATGTAGAAAGAAAGGCCATAACTCGACCAACTGCCGAGTAAAATTCTCCGACACCACACCCCCAGTCCCACCGAAAGACGTCCGCCAAACAATGGACACTACCATTGAAGAAGTGCCCTCCGATACCGAACGAGAAGTTGGTCAGGTCGGCATGGATTTTTAGATGGGAGAACGAATACAACGCACGTTTCTCCCTTAAAATCTGTACAATGTAACACGATCCAACCTATAGCTATGAAAGCAATGAGAATGTTACACTTCGGCCGGGTAGGTTGAAGTGTAGCCCTTGTGGGAGCAGAAACACAAGGAGGTGTTGATGAGTCGACCAAGGAGTGATCTGGCTGACGCTAAGGCCGACGTAGGATCCAAGGAACTGCCCTTGACAATGAGCAAGGGTGGAACAAGGATCACACCGGAAGAGAACAGTGCAGAACAAGTAACTTGTATTCGCTAGGAGATACAAGGGAGAAACAAGTTAAAGTACATGAGCGGCGATAGGCCGGTTTATATATGAAGAGAAAGGGCCATTGAGGGCCAGTTCGATGAGTATATAAAAGGAACTGTCCAATCATAAAATAATTGTACAATACAATGTCATTGGACGATTCATAAGCGAAAATGACCATCAAGGGACGTGTCATCTGAAAGTGATGTAATACAGATGACACCAAGTGCGGTGGCATCGGAAACAAAGGTAAGCGGGATTACATGTGTGGGAAACATATGAAGATGTAGGCTGAAGTGAGCGAGATAGGACGAGAGGGCTTCGGCTGAAAGGAAATAAGTCCAATCGTAAAAACAAATAGTGACAAACAAAGAAAATTGTAACATTACCCCCTTTGTAACCCTGAAGCTACTGTGAAGGTTCATCACAGATCAGTGCACGTGTGATCGGGGGACCCGGTAATGTTGGCCCAAGCATCGCCATCCCATGGGCAGGGATCATAATCATTGGGGGGAGAGGGAGAACACCTTCAATAGGGTGCGGGGCGACGACCGCCAGTGGACATGCGACCACGGGAATGGAAGGGATGGCCACGTGGAGCGGGAACGCATCGTGGGGAGGGGGAGGACGAAGATGAGGAGGAGGCAATGGGCCTCGGAGGAGAGCGTGGTGGAGCTGGTTGTCGGACAGGGCAGTGACTCTGTTTGTGGCCCGGAGCCCAGCGGCGACAGGTGGGGCATTGGTAGAGGTCGCAGGCATGCCTGAAGTGGCTGAGTCGGTGACATTGGTGGCAACTATCCGCATATCGTGGATGTGACAGGGGTAGGATGATGTGCCCTTCTTCTTTGACATGGCATTTTTCAATCGCCTGGTAGGCGAGCTCTTCGTCCGTGTGGATGGACATGGATGTGGCAGATGGCATGAGGAGAGGTCTCGGGGAGCTATGGTGTGAGGGAGGGGGTGAACTGAGACGTTTGACGAGGGGTCTAGTAGCAAGGAGGGCATGCTGGCGGGCGGTTTCTTGGACGACGCGTTCGATGTCGGGAAAGAACAGCGTGAAATTCAGCTGGTGCATGGCGGATATTAGATCTTCCTGGATGTTACAAGTATCCGACTTGTATCAATGTGAGGTGACCTGTGAAGGACAGGGGTAACCGAAGGACACTTGTCGTTACAAGTATCCGACTTGTATCAATGCGAGGTGACCTGCAAAGGACAGGGGTAACCGAAGGACACTTGTAAGGGGAATGCTAGTGATCCCTTGCACAAGGTCAGCGAGCACTCAAGTGTAGCTCGAGGACACGAGAGGAGTGTGAGTCTGAGTTAAAGAGAATCTCCATCTCACACTGGAGGTTTCCCTTGGCAAGAGCAGGCTTGTATAGCATAGATCTAGCTAAGGAGCTATGATATATGCAGCCAGTATTTATACTATGGAGGAGGGGCTGTGAACCCGGAAGGGAGGAGGCTGTCTGTAAAGATAAGGAGGAAATGGAAGGCATAGCCCTCATCGACATAAGGCGAGAGATAAGTAAAAGTACACAAAAGAAGAAGTGAAAATACATTGTACAACCGGAAATGGGTCTGTCTAGAAATGCTGGTCCTGGTTAAGGGGGCGGATGAGAATGTCATCGGTGTACGGGATAGCTACCAGTTCCTCGGGTTCCAGGTACTCATTGAACCTGCTGATAAGCATAGGAAAAACCGTATCACTGGACTACCTTTTGTTGTCTCTCAATGATGTACCCATGAAGGGCGACTCCCACGATCCTCGACTTCTGCATCTCCTGGGCGGTGGTGAGCATCTCCTGATTGTGAAGGTACGCGGCATATAACGCATCTATGGGGGATTCGGCATTGGTGTGGCAAGAGAGGGTGCGGGTGAAGTGGGGTTGGAGGAGGAGATCCTCATATACTGTGATATGGGTGGCGGGCAACACAGGTCGCTGGAGTTGGTGGGCCGTGATGGGGACGTCGGCAGTGATAATGCCTTCTGGGATTTCAGCTCTGGCTTGCTCGATAGCTTCTAGGGTAACGACAGAGATAGGGGACGGAGAGCGAGGAGGGGTATCGACGATGGAGGATACGGTGGACATGGTGGTGGAGGCGGCGATGGATGACATTGTGTATTTAGTGACATGTGGGTTGCTGAGAGGGAGGGAAGGCGGTGGGGTGTCGTTTCTTATAGTCCGTGAGGGCGGACTTTGCATGTTTTAGGTCCCGCTTGGCAACCCACGAATCTTCCTTGGCGGTATATCCCTTCCATCGGATCAGGAAGGATCGGGAAGACGGAGGGCCACGGTGTCGCGTGATCTTTTCTATTTCGTATTCTTCTTCGCCTTCTACTAATTCCAGTGGCGGTTTCAGGAAGTTCTCTCCATAGACGAGGTTTTCGCAATAGGGCGATAAGAGAGAAGCATGGAACACATTGTGGATCTTCCATGCTGCGGGGATGCGAATTTGATATGTTACTGCAGACAAGACCTTCGTGATAGTAAAAGGTCCTTCTCGCTTCGGGGCGAACTTCGGGTTTGCAACAAGGTGTTTCAGGTTGCGGGCTTCCAACCATACTTTATCTCCGACTTTGAAGGGTTTAAAAGAGCGGAGGGTTCGTGATGCCATGGTCTGGCAAGCAAGTTCGTGAGCGGCGAGGGCTTCGTCTCGAGCGGTGGTGAGGGCTTCGTCTCGAGCGGTGGTGAGTTTCTGGAGACGGGTCTCCACAGCAGGTATGTCGGTTTTCTTGGTTGGTGTGGGTAGGGCTAAGGGTTCGTATCCCATCTGTAGGTAGAATGGGGATTTTCCTGTGACGGAGTGGGGGCAGTGGTTATGGACGAACTCGGCATTGGCGATATGTTCTGTCCATGTACTAGGGTTGTTTCCGCAAATGATGCGAAGGTACGTTTCAATTTCTTGATTGATGCGCTCTGTTTCGCCGTCAGTCTGAGGGTGGTACGCAGTAGAGAGGGCGAGGTTGTAGTTAAGGAGTCGCCCTAATTCCTTGGCAAAGGAAGATGCGAACTGGGGTCCGTGGTCCGAGATGATTTTGTCGTACAGGCCGTAACGCTTGTAGACATGTTCGAAGAAGAGGGTAGCTATTCCCTCGGCAGTGACGGTTTTCTTTGTGGGGCAGAGAATTACCCCCTTTGTAAGCCCGTGGTCGACCACGACCAACAAGGCATCAAAGCCAGCAGAGACGGGGAGGTCGGTGTTACGATTTCCTTTGTTTGTTCGTGTTTACTTTTACGATCGGACTCATTTCCTTTCAGCCGAAGCCTCGCTACTCGTCTTCGGCCTACGTCTTCGTATGTTTCCCACACTCGTAATCATGCTTACCTTTATTTCCGATTCCATCGCCTTTGATGTCATCTGTATTACCTCACCTTCAGATGACGCGTCCCTTGACGGTCATTTTCACTTACGCGTTGTCTGATGACATCGCATCATATGATTATTTTACCATTGGTCGATTCCTTTTATATACTCATCAAGCCGGCCCTCAACGGCCCTCTCTCTTCGTATATAAACCGGCCTATCGCCGCTCTTGTACTTTAACTTGTTTCTCCCTTGTACTTCCTTGCGAATACAAGATTACTAGTTCCTCACCGTTCTCTTCCGGTGTGATCCTTGTCCCACCCTTGTTCGATAACAAGGGCAGTCCTTCGGATCCTATGTCGACTCTTTGTCGGCCAGATCACTCCTCGGTCGACTCGTCGACATCCCTTGGTCGCTTCGTCGACACCTCCTCGTGTTTCTGCTCCAACAAGGGCTACACTCCAACCTACCCGGTCGAAGTGTAACAAAAGAAACAAGTTCTTTGATCGCGGCGAGTATTATCCTCAGCCGCCTCCATCATCATTGATCCCCCGTATCCAACAGGTCCCTCGCGGGCTATCGCACGACAGCGAAGCCAAAACCTCCTTGAGTCGACGTGCACCCCATCTGGGGCAGAGCCGACTACCTTTGTGTCACAGTCGCCGATCACTCCAACTGGAGCAGATCCGACTTCAATGCGTACCCCTGGACAACGTATCACCAACTGGATAAGAAGGGATATGATAGTCAACTCCTCTGGTCCTTCAGACTCTGATTCTGAGGACATATTACCCTCTGATCCCGACGAACCTATCGTCGAAGAAACCCCTGAGGCGCACGAACTTTCGTCGCACCTATCCTTTGCACTCTCCCTCCCGAGAGCCCCTATGCCGCCTAGTCCACCCCCTTGGCCTCAGCCAGGACGAATTTTCGGAAACCCACCTGCGAACCCCAAGCCCAAGACAACCATGTCTTCCTCTTCGAAACCCACTGAACTCCGTCTCGGCACCCCTGCCGAATACGACGGAACCCCTGCGAATGCAATCCGATGGTTGCGTACTGTCCAGATGTACCTGGCCATCAACCAGGACGTCTACAACTCTGAGACAAAACAAATCGCTTACGCCCTCTCTTATATGAAGAAGGGCACCGCCGCCACGTGGGCCGCTAATTTCAGCAAGTCCAAATTCTCGTCACTCTCCGCGGGCTCCTCCCTCTCCCTAGGGAAGTGGGCCAACTTTGAAAAAGACTTCCGAGCCGTATTCGAAAGCTCGGAAACCAAGAACGACGCCCTCGCATGGCTTAACAAAATGCGCATCTACGAGGACCGCCAGGGAAGGTATAACCCTGCTCTCCAACGATACATCACCGAGTTCAAAAATAAAGCAACGCTCTCGGAAATCAAGGAGGACAACGTCCTCATCAACTTCTTCGCCATGGGTATACCATCATCTCTAATGGAGCGTATCCATTCCCTTGAAAAAGTCACCGACGACATCTCCGGATGGTACGAAAAAGCCATCAAACTTGCCACCCTGAAAGAAAGGGCACTCGATATCACCTCCCGACGGAAGGGGAATATGTATATTACCCCCTCCAACTCCCGCTCTCCCGCTCCTGCTACCAGAGACCCCGACGCCATGGACGTCGACGCGATTAGAAAGCCGAAGAAGTTGACCGACGAAGAACGAGAAAGATGCAGAAAGGAAGGCCTGTGCTTCAAGTGCAGGAAAAAGGGTCATAACTTGGCTAACTGTCGAGTAAAATTCGCCGACGCCCCACCACCAGTCCCACCAAAAGATGTTCGCCAAACGATGAGCAAAATCGAAGACGTGCCCACCGACGACGAAAAAGAAGTTGGCCAGGTCGGCATGGATTTTTAGATAGGAGAACGCCCACGACACATGTTTCTCCTTTAACCTCTGTACAATGTAACACGGTCCAACCCATAGCCATGAAAGCAATGAGAATCCCCGTAACATTGCTCCGTCCGTGTGGAACTGTCAAAGCCGTCGCCACTCGCGCCCTCATAGACTCTGGCACACAAATCTCCTGCATCGACTGGGCCTTTGTCCGGTCAAACGACCTCCCTCGAAAACGCCTCGAAAAACCCATCATCGTCCGAAACGTTGATGCCACCACCAACCAGTCAGGGTGCATCAAATTCACCACCGACCTCTGGGTAAACGTTAACGGGTATACCTGCAAACAGACCTTCCACGTCATGAACTGCGGGAAGGAATCTGTCATACTTGGTCTCCCGTGGCTCGTAGCAGCCAACCCGAAGATCGACTGGAAAGGTCGACTCCTCACTGTCCCCGAATCGACGGATCAAACTGCCGACCTCCTCGCCGCTCACGAAGAAATCAAATGAGAGGTTCATAAAGCGTATGAACGTCTCTCGAAAACCAACGTACCCCCAAGACACAAAGCCATCAATGCCATAGAACACGAGCACCTCTTCCACTACCTCGGAAGAGAAGAAGACGATTTCTGGTGTGCCCGTATGGCCCTAGCAAGGAGCATGACAAGGATGAAATCGTGCAAAACCCTCAATAGGACGGTCCTTGCAAACAACTGCTTCGTCCCCAACCCTATATTCTCCTGCAGCGCTCTCACCACCTCGACCGATCTCGCCATCGAGGCGTTGGCCAAAAAGCAAGAAGTAGTCCTCCCCGAGGCCTATAGCGACTATCAGGACATCTTCTCAGACGAAGATACCCCCCTTCCCCCGTCTTGTGATTGCGATCACGAAATCAACCTCACCGAGGATTTCACGCCAAAGATCAGGAAACTCTACCTGCTCACCACTGAGGAGAAGAAAGCCCAAGACGACTACTTAGACGAAAACCTGAAGAGTGGGAAGATTCGCCCCTCATCCTCGCCCCAAGCCGCTCCCTTCTTTTTCGTCAAAAAGAAGGATGGGAAGCTCCGCCCCGTACAAGATTACCGGTATCTCAATGATCATACGATCAGAGATGCATACCCTCTCCTGCTCATCTCCGACCTCCTCGATAAACTCAAAGACGCCAAGGTCTTCACTAAATTCGACGTGCGCTGGGGATACAATAACATCCGCATCAAGAAAGGCCACCAATGGAAGGCAGCCTTCGTCACCACTAGAGGGTTGTTCGAACCCGTGGTTATGCCCTTCGGACCCAAAAACGCTCCAGCCACGTTCCAACATTTTATGAACAAGGAGTTTCGGGACCTCATCGCAGAAGGAAAGATTGTCATATACATGGACAACATCCTTATCTTCTCCCCCGACCAGACCACCCACGACGAAACCACTCGATGAGTCCTCCAGCGAATGAGAGAACTCAACCTCCGCCTCCACCTTCAGAAGTGTAAGTTTAACACGTCGGAGGTCGACTACCTTGGCATGATCGCCCGCCCGGGTGAACTTGCAATGGATCCCATCAAATTAGAAGGGATCGCTTCATGGCCTAACCCTCAGAAAGTCAAAGATGTCCGCTCCTTCCTCGGATTCGCCAACTTCTACCGGCGTTTCATCCCCCACTACTCCGACGTCGCTCGGCCGCTCCTCGACCTAACCAAAAAAGACCATCCTTGGTCCTGGACACCCACCTGTCAAGCCGCCTTCGATCACTTAAAGACGGCATTCACCTCCTCCCTGGTCCTTCGCCTCCCTGACGTCTCGCGACCATTCGCGATCTCCACTGATGCCTCGAAGTACGCCACCGGGGGCATTCTTCTCCAAACCGACGCCAACGGTGATTGGCATCCCTGCTCGTACCTCTCTCAGACGTTCTCCGCCGCCGAACGCAACTACGATATCTATGACCGCGAACTCCTCGTGGTCATCCGCGCCCTCCACGCCTGGCGACCCTACCTCCTAGGTTCCGCCCACCCTGTCCAGGTCTTCACGGACCATAAAAATCTCACGTACTTCAAAGCCCCCCAGAACCTCAACTGAAGACAAGCTCGTTGGCTCCTTGACCTTGCTGACTACGAGCTCAAAATGATCCACGTCCCCGGCTCGCAACTCTCCGCCCCTGACGCCCTCTCTCGTCGTCCCGACCGTTGCCCCAACGACTCCTCTGACAACACGGCCATCGCCCTGCTTCCCCCGTCCCTCTTCGTTAACCTCATTGACGCCGTGTTCCGTACTAAAATCCAGTCCGCCTCTGCTGGCAATCCCCTTGTCCTCCAATCCCTCCAGTCCATGGACGAAGCCCGTCCTACTTTCCTCCGCGCCCGCACCTCCGAATGGCAGTACGAAGACAAGACCCTCCTCTTCAAAGGCCGTCTCTACGTTCCCCCTGACCTCCGCCATGACGTCCTCGCCCGCTGCCACGATCACCCCTCCGCCGGCCACCCTGGCTTTCTTAAAACTCGCCCACTCGTCACCTCGGAATTTTGGTGGCCCAGCCTGGCCTCCTACGTCCACTCGTACGTCTCTGGCTGCGCTACCTGCCAGCAAAACAAAGCCAATACCCATCCGACTACGCCACCCCTCATCCCCATCCGCTCCTCTTGCTCCCGCCCCTTTCAACAAGTCTCCTGTGACTTGATTACCGACCTCCCCGTCTCCGCCGGTTTTGATGCCTTGCTGGTCGTGGTCGACCACGGGCTTACAAAGGGGGTAATTCTCTGCCCCACAAACAAAAACGTCACCGCAGAGGGCATCGCAACCCTCTTCTTCGAACACGTCTACAAGCGCTACGGCCTGTACGACAGAATTATCTCTGACCGAGGCCCACAATTCGCCTCCGCCTTCGCCAAAGAACTCGGACACCTCCTGAACTATAACCTCACCCTCTCGACCGCATACCACCCACAAACTGATGGAGAAACGGAGCGAGTAAACCAAGAGATAGAAACGTACCTCCGGATCATATGCGGAAACTCCCCTGGCACATGGACCAAACACATCGCGAACGCGGAATTCGTCCATAACCACCGACCTCACTCTGTCACGGGCAAATCCCCGTTCTTCCTTATGATGGGCTACGAACCCTCAGCCCTACCCATGCCATCAAAGAAAACCGACGTACCCGCGGTAGAAATCCGCCTCCAGAAACTTGTCGCCGCCAGAGACGAAGCCCTCGCAGCTCACGAACTCGCCCGCCAAACCATGGCCTCGCGCTCCCTCCGCTCTTTTAAACCCTTCAAAGTCGGAGACAAAGTATGGTTAGAGGCCCGCAATCTGAAACGCCTCGTTGCCAACCCGAAGTTCGCCCCGAAGCGAGAAGGCCCTTTCACCGTCACAAAAGTTCTATCCGCAGTCACGTATCAAATACGGATCCCTGCAGTATGGAAGATACACAACGTGTTCCATGCTTCCCTCTTATCGCCCTATCGCGAAAACAGTGTGTATGGAAAGAACTTCCCAAAGCCACCCCCGGAGTTAGTAGAAGGCGAAGAAGAGTATGAAATAGAAAAGATCATACGGCATCGCGGGACTCCGACCTCCCGCTCCTTCCTGATCCAATGGAAGGGCTATACTGCCGAAGAAGACTCATGGGTTGCTGAGCGGGACTTGAAACACGCAAAGTCTGCCCTCCAAGATTATAAAAACCGTCACCCCTCCGTCTTCCCTCCCCCTCAGCAACCGCCATCTCGCCGTCGCTAAAAACAAAATGCCATGTCTTCTATCGCCACCTCCACCACTATGTCCTCACATAATGCAGTACCAATTTTCCGTAAATAACCGCCTAGCCAATGTGCCAAATCGCCATAGATGACAGGCCAGCCTACGTCGGCCGACCGGTTTAAAGTAGTGTAATTGATCGATTGGCCGATTGTAGCATTCGCTCGTGGTTCGCCGGCTGGCCGATCGCT
>JBBPKG010000908.1:0-10808 GCA_038089115.1 Fistulinella cinereoalba
TGTCTCTCCATAGCACTTCGCTTTCATCGTTGCTTCTCACTCATTTCCCCTATCTATCCCTATATTCCCCATTTATCACTGCCTTCCCTGCTTCACTGGCTTTGCTCAACTCGCTGTCGCAACCTTCCACGCTAAATTCAACATTCGCATCATTTTTACGAGCGCAGGAATCTCACCCCGTGTGCGCGCACCTTAGGTTGGCCGATTACCTTCTTACGCTAGTTCAGCGCTGCCCACGATACCTCTTACTTCTCAAAGATTTACTCGAATCAACTGATACAGACGACGCTGAATGGGAGAGACTACAAGAAGCCCGAGGACTGGTTGAAAAGAGTAAGTTGTGGAATGTGACTTTGGATGCACATTGCTGACTGATTCAAATGTACAGTCACGATCTCTCTCAATACCTCTCTCGCCGCTCATGCACAAACGATGGCACTGATATCCTTACAACGCAATACGCGTGATCTCCCCGCTGTCCTTACCCCGCTCGTTGTGCCTGGGAGGTATCTCATCAAGCGAGGTACACTGATCCGATCAGGGGGCGAAGGTGATGGAGCGGGGCGTAAACCTTTCGAGTTCTTATTACTGAGTGATTACCTACTATGGCTCGAACGCGAAGAAGCTAGCATAGGCGTCCTCGTTCATGATAGTGCAGGCCAGGGCTCCCGCAAAAGGAAGGCATCAATCAATGCGCTTGGTGGAAATGACGAAGAAAAATGGTTGTGTAGGGGCTATATGAGTCTCGTGGACATGGAGGTGGTTGTGAGCATTGATCGGCCAAGTGGCGTAGGATCCAGTGGAGGTGGAGGGGAGGAAAGGGTCGAGGTGTTAAGCCCGGAAGGATCATTTGCCTTGTATCAGGGTGAGCATTGTTCTTGTTTCGCGTTTGTTGAACCTCCTTACCTATCGAGGCTCAACCATGTTCATCATAGGTGATTCCAACAATCTCAACTCTTGGGTAGAAGCTATCCGCAGTGCACGTACCGCCCGTCTAGCGGCGCTCGCATTATCAAACCCCGACTCGACCCTCTCAGCCAGTACCTCGGGCGTCCATCTGCGACGTGTGCTACGTGCATTTGCGAGCGAGAGTGACGTTGTTGATTTTCGGCGCGAAGATGAAGACGAGGCGTCCGTTTCGATCGCGGAGGCGGGGTCACCCTTGGCAAGAAAGTCTCGTCCTCGCCTTCGTCGTGCGCAGCTTGACAATTTCCTTCCACCCGTTTGGATTCCAGACGCAAGGACAGATACATGCATGAGGTGCGGTCGGCCTTTTGGATTCGCTTTAGACCTGAGGTTGGGGGATGTCTTTGGATGGGGGTTTGGCAAGGGAAATGCCAGTGGCGCCGAAGGTACGCAGAAGTCAAGTGTTGACCGAGAAGGGAACGAAAGGCAAGAAGGCAGGAGGCTTGGAGGCAATGGTGCTTGGAGAAGGAAACATCATTGCAGGATCTGTGGACGTGTCGTCTGTGCAGCGTGTTCTGGCAAGGTGAATTCGATTCATAGCCCTGCTACATACGTCGAGCGCTGAACGATATTTTCAGACCTTTTACATCTCCCAAGAGGATGCTGGTGCTTCGCCAGTCAATAAGAAGCAGAAAGCCAAGACTGCACGTGCTTGTGAGGAGTGCTTTGAAGCAGCATTTCCGTTTATTTCATCCTCCACAACTGATCTTGAGCCCATTTCCCCCGTATCATGTCCCACGCGACCGTCGAGCCGAACGCCATCAGACCCCCCGTCCACACCTCAAGCCGACGAAGATGCTGATAGGCTCCACGGAATTCATCCGTGGATATCGATCCCATCCCGTCATGCGGCCGGGAAAGATGTTAGTGAGGTCCTGATGGCAATGGATCTTAGCCCCAGCGTTGGCGCGCTGAGCCGAAGTCCGTCGCGAGTGGCGCTCAGCGCGAGCCCCTCACGAATCGCACTAAGCAGTAGCCCCTCTAGAAAATCACGCTTGAGCACAAGCCCAACGAAAGCGGGCAGTCCGTTGAGGGGAGATGCGCGCACGCAGGTTCAGGTACACCCAGCTTCCGGGAGCGCGCAGAGTAGCCCCTCGCGGCGCGTTGCGCATCTACCTCGTATATCATCCGGAGATTCGGAGCTCCGACCACAGCTATCCTCCCCTCTACCTAACTCTTCCGGCCCGGAGGGATTTAGCGGAAGTCAAGAAGACCAGGAATACATCCCCACACGCCCGATTCGGGTCCGCCCCTCCTCGACGCGCCCGCGGAGTTACCATGACATCCTCGAGGATTTTACCCTGCACGAGCGCGGGTTTAGTATACCCTCTTCGATTTCGAGCGCCCCTGGGGCTGGGCTCGGCTCCGTGAGAGAGGGGGAAGACGAGGCCGAAGGAGAACAAGGAGATCGCAAGACAGGAGACGAACATGAGGGCGAGGATGGGGCTGGCCCCTCGAGCGGTCATGAGCGACTACAGGGGGAATCTCCCGACTCTCCCTTTTTTGACGGTCGTTCCTCGCAGGAGGGCGCCCGGCCGACAGGACCAGTGCCAACGGACGAAGGCGAAGACGTGCTTCCAAGAGAAGACACAGCGAGACGGAGGAAACGATTTTCGATGCCCGCCGTTGCGCTGCAGACGGTGCCCGTGTTTGCACGTTCCCGGCAAGATGCGGAGGATAGCACCCCTGAGAAACGTCGATCTGCTCATATGCATGGAGGGGAAAGGGACAAGGGCAGGAAGGAAAGGCAGGGGGAAAAGGAAGGTTCCGCCGTGGGGTTACTTATGGAAGTGCTCCGAGGAAAGGTCAAGTATCCAGGAAGGAGCTCATAGGGCCGCTTGTAGGTCGATCGGTGGCATCGCTTTATCCTATCGTACCGTACCTATTATATCTTCTATGTACCGCTAACAAGGGCTCACCCTCTCCCAGTGCGCACTAGTCTCGACTTGCGCACCGATTGTCTTACTCACGGACCGTTATATGCGCGTAGGACGGCACGAACAATGCCTTGCGTTCTTCGGACGTTCCAACGTGAAGCAAGCGACTACGAACATCGAACGTCGTTCATTAGTGTCAGCGATCGGGTCATGTCCGGTCAACCCAGCGCGACCGTCGCTATCCGTCAGCGCACGTCGGGGGCACGTCACCCCGTTTCTACTCTTTGTTGCAGTGTTACGCACGTACCTGTTTCATTTCGAACGTATTTAACTCGTCGCGTACGCTCGATACCTCAGCCGTTTCCGTTCTTTCTTTCCCAACCGCGCTGAGGTATGATATCCCACTCTACTGGTTCATAGTTTATGCTCACTGTGTACCGTAGACCCGACTGTCTACGATTTAGCTCTGCGCATTCTCGACCTCGAATGATTATTGCTCTGAAATGCCTTCTCACGTATATCATGTCACATATTTCGCTTCTCTCTCACTGATAAGTTGACCTTCCGATGGGTTTGCTTGTACCAGGTACTGTGAAAATACGTTTGTCCGTACATGTTCAATCCTGTTCAATCCTGCGCTTATTATGATTATACGATACGGTATCTATGCCAATAGAATGCTGAATCTCCATTCCAATGCCTGCCAATTACTAAGTCATTTCCGGCAGCCACGGGCTCTAGCAACCCTGCACGCCACCAGTACTCTCCTCCTGCTAAGCTTGGGTGTTTACTTACACAATAAAGAGTAGTCGAGTCCAAGTGACCGACGCAAGTTGCGCCCAAATTCACCCAGGCCTGAGGCCAAAGTGTCCATCTCAAAATTGACGCTAATTTGCGTAAATTTACCCTCCCAAATCCCCGGAACACTGGATCCGACTCAGCAGAGCACCTATAGTACGTAAGCGATGGTATGTGCTTGAAGTGTCAGGTCGAGGTTCACAACTAGTGACTTGAAGACCAGTCTCCGAGTCACTGGCAAGCCATGCGTGCATTCGTATATAACGTTCGCGATATATAAGACATTTTGGTACAAACTGAGAAGTACTGTTAGCGAGCGTGACCGCCCATGGTATACTAGTACGCAAGACCAAGAACATGATTGGATTAGAAATTGACTGAAAAAAAAAGGCATTCGTTTGAGTGTGGAGAAGATACAGACAAAAATTCGTGGAGGTCATACTACGTCAAGTGGCTTGGAGCGATGTTGACATCATCCAATCCCTCCCCTTCCTTCTGAATCATTGCACACGTCTTTTGGTGTCTCTGTAGAGAATCGGAACGAGCGAAACCCGACCCACAATCCTTGCAAAACACTTTATCCTGTAGGTGAACCGCAAGAATATGCCGAGAGATGCTCTCCCTTCGCATCGTCTTCCTGCACGTGCCCCACAGACAACGAACTTGGGGACTTTCGTCCACAGTGCTGCCGACGGACCGTCGGAACGATGTCTTCACACTATGCACGGCCTGCAAGTGCTCGCCAATAGCATGTTTGTTGCTCGCCATGAATGCGTTGCATGGTCGAGTTCCATCAATCAACCATCGACATAGATGGATAGAGTCGGAAGCGTCGGACGCGTTTGGTCGTCCTGGGTTAGCCTGCTGACTGGGCAAATAGTAGGGTGCATAATGTGAGGGATGTTCGATGCTTCGTGTTGCTGTGGTCGAGCGTGGCACGCTGACGTGTTTGGCTAAGGAACTAGCGGCGGTCGGTCTCCAGAAGAAACGGGTCTCCAGTGGTGTGAAAGCGTGACCCGGGTGTGGCATAAGAATGTCATTTGCTTCTTCACAAGTCGCAGTGTGGGAGGGCGATTGCCAACCAAGATGTGTTGTACTCTGAAGCTGGCAAGCGGTGGTGGATAGATCTATTGCGGATGGACAAGTAATTGGATCTCCGAGCCAGGTAGACTGGATTCCGCCCGCTCCGTATAAGCCCAGAGCGTTTTCGTGACTTATCGCAGTGTGGTCTAACACTTAGCATCAGTAATCGCAATACCAATAGGAACTATAAACTTACCTGTATCAGTTCGTAATGGATCTGCCAGCAATCCAGATGCGTTATCGTCAACTCCGAAGCTATGAATCATAATGTAACGTCGGTCGAAAGAGATGATGCCTACTCCAGACTTACCCAGAATTCCACGTAGCGGTAGAAACTCCACTTCCGGTGGTTAGAAACTTTAGTTCGTTGAAAATATTCGACATCACTGAACGAATTTCGCTGCGAGTCAAGTGTGCACGAAACCTTTTATCCGCTGATCAGTGTCCGAGCGGCTGGATGCGAGATCATACTTGTCTCTGAGAAGTAGCCGATCGGCCGCCTTGCCAATACTCAGGCCACCGTGGTCCGAGAATATGAATCTGGGCGTTTGATGCAACGTTTCTGCCAATGACTAAAAACATGGCGATGGAAAGACCGCTACCGATGGTCACCCTGGGGGAATGGAAGGAATTACCATGCAGTAAGGCGAGCAAGATGAGCGCTATCAAGCCATAATCGGCGCCCCATCGCCAAGCTCTGTTGACCGCTCCAGGTACGAGCTCCTTTTGCGTGTGCCGGACTGGATAGTACGCAATACAGTATATGGTTTGCCAATAACTTAGGTAGCTTAGACCACTTAGCCTCGCCGATGGCACATGCCCCGTGTGAAGTACTCTTACCAATAGCGTAAACAACTTGCTGGTTTAGGATGGCTAGCCAACGAAGCTCCTGTGCAAATGGCACGCACAAACCTTCCAAGCGAGGCGTGGGAAGCCTAAGGTGGCCGGCTTAAGTACTGGATGGCCGACTCGGACCCACATCACCGGAATAGATCTGAGCCAGGGCGTACCAGAATGGACCTCATGGAGCGCTTGGAATCAATTGTTCGCACCTCGACCTACAGGAATTGACATTGACCTCGATGCTGTATCCACAAGTAGAGTATGAGGGTCACTATTCGGTTGTTCAAGGCGAATACTGTATGAACGGGGAGGCTCGGTGCGATCTGTAAAGCGAAGGGTTGAAGAACTAAGACCATGTATGCCTTGAAACACTTACGGGATATCACGCTTCCCCATGACACCGTGTAACTCAAGGTCGTATCTCTCGTGAACGCATCCGTCAGTGCGGACAAGCTCACTTCAGGAGAATATGTTGCCCTCCGTACCTTTCAAGGCTGCACCTCTTCATGGTCATGGCTTTCCAATATAGTAATTCAGCCAGAGACGGCGGCGGAGGTGCAAGCAGACCTTAATACCATGGCTGCGATGGGCGTAGGCTTTGAAGTCCTTCCTTGTCATGAAGTCGCCGTAATATATTGCCCCGTCCGCCCAGTGGCAGTTTAATACCTTCTGATCAATAAAGACCGAGCATGTCCTACCATACATATCGAGTGTTGAGCTTGGGTAAGACAAGGAAAAGATAGCAAGCCATACGCTGCCCGTCCAGTGTTGATTATATACGCTCCGGTCGTCCATCGTGAAGGTTATAAAATAGTCAACGAGTCAAAGTGCACTGAGGGGGCGGACGTACTGGATGTCAAGGATTTTATACTAGGGGCCTAATCAACGGGAAAGCGCCGAATTCTTGCAAGGTTATTGCCGATGGAAGGCTTTGCTGTTAGTTTGCCAAGTCACCCATTAAATAATTTGCGGAGCAGCGGAGGAGTAAATCTATTAGGGCTATTCTGGTGTTTCAATTTTGGCTGGTGGGCCAGCCGGTGCACCTGGGCTGTTGGCGTCGCTGAAGTTATCACATGTACGTTTAAGGTCCCTTCGAAATTCTAGAAAACAAGGGCTAAAGGTCTGAAGCGCAGAATCGGTGGTTGATATTGTGAAAGAGAAGCAAGAAAAATCAAAACACTCGAAATTCGGTGGCAATTTTGTTCTTATTGGTCACATTTTCAAGTCACCTGAGAGTCTGTTCAGTCGCTGCAACGTGCAAACCACCAAGAGTCTTGCGCATACGGGGAGCCACGCCGAACTGGCTCAACTTGGAATCGCCCTAGACACTCGGTGACCCAAAGCAGGACAACCGAACTAGCCAAAATGGGCACCGTATCCGCGAACGCCCGCCGCAAATTGCAAGGCTCTCTCCGATCTCGGGTCTGAACAAAGAGTTAGACAAGTTACCCCTACAGTTCAGCCGATCCCTCCGCTCTTTCCATGCAGTATATCGGCCCAACAGTGCACCATGGGTGTGACTGACCTATACGTCAGACGACCGGCGTCTGGAGAATACTATTTCTCGATGGACCGCGACTCACAACCAACGCGTTCGTTTGCCGTCCTGAATCGACCTGCTAGTTTCGAAACAGGTTCGTCACACAAGTATTCGCCGGAGCCGTTTGTCTAACCAAGAATGGGTAGACCAATGCAAGACTGCACGGGACGAAGCGTAGTTCGACGTCTAGTGCGATGTTCCGCAGGTCGACAAGATGGAACAGACCCCTTGTCGTTGGTCCACACTTCAACTCCTTGAAGCCCGCGCCAGAACCAATCTGCATCGGCCCATGAGAGCTATCAGACGCCAGTCTTATCTAGCTTAAATCGGTAATTACGATGGTGGCAACAATGTGACACCCACGGATGCATAGTGCTTCTATTAATGCAAATGAATCGCTCCAGCCAATTCTAATGCAAGTTTTCTGCACGAAGAACGTCCCGTAATGGTTAAGCAAAGCCTCATCTTCCGCTGACCACCGGGGATTGACAGGCCTTTGGTCGGTGATCAGGCCATCGTCCAATATCGAGTCAGTTTGTCGAGGTTCCAATGTATGCCAGTGACTGCTTGAAAATAGAGGTAGCGTGGTCCAAAGTTTTCGCCCGATGGATACCGCTGAGCGCTGAGCGCTGGCGTGGTGAATTGTAGCTATTGCCTTACTCTTGGCATGGTAAGGTCAAATTTGCCGACGGAAATTGGAAGTCCTAGAGGCTTAGAGGTGATTTTCAAGTTGTCATTGCAACGACATCGGCACTTTTTTACGCTCAAGCCGAAATTTTCTTGGCCCTGTCGGATTTACGTTCCGCAATTTTCTCGTTTCACTTTCTCCATCCGTGCGCTCCGCTGAATCCCAGCGATTTTGCGGCAGGCCAGGTCGAAATTCAGCGACAGTAGCCACGATGGTCACCCGCCCGAAGCTTCATATTGCGACACCTAGCTTCCAGCTCGGAGTCCCTGCCATTCCGCCTATTCCACGTAGAACCTGAGCTTGGTATGCGGATTTCATTCTTCTCCCTCGACCTCTTGGCGACCTCTTTGCGGTTTTGCCAGTGAATTCGGCTACACGACGTACACGTTGTGGAGATGATCCATGACTCAGTTTCTATTTCCTCAAAGTATTCGTCGAGGCTGTGAGTTTAGTATCTAACTTATGGAGCCTCGCTGTTGATTGGGCCGGCTTTTAAAGAAAGTTGTATGAAATCTAACCTCTGGCCGCAAACGCTAAAACCCTTGATAACCAACGATAAGTTTGATACGCTCTGTGCCTGTTGGCCCAGATAACTGAGATAACCTGTCGTTCTCCAAAGCCCTGCCCCATTCCCAATGCTCTACGATACCGTTGCATTACGATTCCTCGACGCGTTTGCGTAAACAAGATGCAACCAACTCCTGCAAGGCATCCTTTGAAGCCTAAAGACTGTCGTAAAGTGCCATTTAGTTCAGCGTATTGAACGTTTGAAAGATGCCAAGGGGCCTTTAAAATCCAGTGAACATCATATGATCCCCCCGTATCCATGGAATGCAGGCAAGATTAACGTTCTAGGTTGTCCATCCTGCAAATCCGATTACACAACGTAATTCCGCACCAACCCCTCACGGTTCGGTTCGATTGCTGACGCAGTCAGTTGGTGTGGTTCGTTTCGGAAAATGCGACGAAGGTGGTGCGTTCCATTGCGCAGGATCACCATATTCTAAGTGGCAAGTGGTAGGCGCCGCTGCCAAGTCATCAACAGGAAGGTTCGTCTTCCGGTTTTGTTGCGTGTTGTTAGTCACAGATTACATCACAAACCAATAGCTGTATGATCGGGATTTAATGACAAAAACAATAATAATAGGCGTGGCCAGTCTAACTCTTTTTTTTTGGATAAGCAATACTATTGGGCAGCAACCGACTAGTCTATCTCTGCTCAATACACTATGGCGGCTCCCCGAGGGGTAGCCGGTGGGAGGAAAAATGCTCTTACACACGCCCAGGGGGACCAGGGTGTGCGGGGCTCCGTAAGCTGCTGGCTTCTCCGGCCAGTCGGGAGACCGTGGCAGCGTGACACCCACTAAGACCTGTGTGGATGACCCACTCGCGGGGGGCCCGTTCAGGGAGGGCGATAACCGGGAGCCGGGCGCTCTCGGCTCGGGAGATGCTGTGAACGTGGTTTATGTTCAGACGGGTATTCAGGTGGTCAAGCTCCAATATGGAGGGCGCTATTCAAGGCCTTGTACAGGAAGGACTGGGTGGGGCAGCGGATGTCCAGGTGGCGGGTGGCGAGTTAAATCGCTCTGTCGATCTCCGGTGGCCTGTGACGTCCAGGTGGACCAGGGCCGTCGCGAGGAAGCGAACGGGGTTCCGCGAGCGGATGATGCGGTACGCGGCGTTCTGTGTCAGACTCCGTTCACATCGGAGCTGCTGGGGACCGCCACGTGTAGGGCGTCAAGATGGGGTTTGGAGGCGCCCTCATTACCGGCGTCGCTCGTATGGCCGGTCTAACTTGAGAGTGCACGGTTCTGAAGCCCCAGATTCAGCGTGGCAGCCTCTTGCCACTGATTATTTCACCGTCACTGAATGCTAGATCTCTGTTCTCTCTCTTGCTCGGCAGAGGAAATTCTCTGATGCTGAGTCCCAGCACAGGATGCCACTTTATATTATGTACAGCTGCGGACAACCAAGGCCCACCAAAGTTATACAGAAAGAATACGAATTTTTGGCGGAAAACTGAGTGCAGATATGGATTCAGAAAGCCATTGCAAAATAGTGCTAAAAACGGTGTTTTGAGTCACTTAGCGGAAGGTATCATGGACGGTTCGGACGGTTTGGATGTTCGGAAAATCAATTCAAAGACTTTGTGCATTTTTGGGGTACGCCAGATTTTTGAGATCAAAATCCTAAATTGACGAAAATAAAAAAATGGCTCGTACGATTCATTAGGAGGGCCCTAATACATGATGGTTACACGCCGAATTTTAGAGACACACAACACATCGCTCCCGCTGTCAAAAAACCCACGGTGGGAACCCGGCGTCAACCTTATTGTGTTAACCTTCAAGTTGGGATCCGGGGGATGTGACTTATGACAGTCGACAGGGTTGTGCAGGCCGGCGGGTCCACACTGCGCCGTGAAATGATGGCTGGGCATGTGCGGCTGCAGAACGGCGAGCACGTTGGCACAGCACAAGCCGCAGGAAAGGGAGCCAATTGACAATATTGTAAGCTCGGGCTGAACATCTAACGCCGAGAGCGGCCGAATCCACTCTTCCCCTTCGCGGCACGCTTTCTCTCTTTCTCCTCTTCCCGTGCCCTCGCGCTCCGTTGTCTGGGATCGATGACCTCGTACTCCCGCTCAGCCTTTCGTGTTTCCTCCCCATCGTCCTTTGGAAAGTGGAGTGCATGGTTCATAAACCCTTTGTCATCATCCACTTCCATACCCTCTTCTTCTATTTGAGGGTTTACTTCACCATCACTATCCTTGTCCCCATGCGTATCAGCATCGCCTTTGGACTCGTCGTCCGTGCCCCACAGAGAAGCTTGTAGCATGTCCCTGAATTTATTGAGCGCTGTCAGGACGTCTCCTTCGTCCTTTCGTCCCTTTCCCTTTCTGTGTTTGCCGCGGCCCTTGGAATACTTTGCAAGCTCTTCCGCCAAGTGCGATTTTTGGGTTTTTACTTTCTTTCTCTCCGTTTCGTCCTCACTATCTTCACCATCACGTCGT
>JBBPKG010000910.1:0-10763 GCA_038089115.1 Fistulinella cinereoalba
AAGGAAAGTAGAAAAAAGTACAGGGGATCTACTTGTGCTGCTTTGACGACAAGTTACGAAAAGAATGTGGAAAAGAACTCAAAAAGTGCGAAAAGTGCGAAAAAGGAAGTTGCGAATTTACTGATGAGATATAGACATCAGAGAGATTCCGTTCGCCCTTTCGATACATGCCTGCAGCGTGCAAGGGAAGGAGGCAGAATTCAGCACTGGGACACCACCAGATCCGTGATTTATGTGAACATATGGTCTGCAGGAAGTCGACAATTGGGGAAACCACCTCTATCCAGAGTCTCCGCAGAAAAACTACAAAGTATTTTGGCATGTCGTCTGACTCCTTAGCTTGCCTGACCAACGTATGCAGCTCCAGTGTCATATCTCGGACCCAGTCCTTCGTGATCTGCAGCGGAATATGGACGGGATCATGATTGGCGAGGACGATCAGCACATCACAACCATGCTTGCTCGCATTGACGATGATGACCGGTCCCGCACTGGCCGCTTTTTGCAGGTCTGGGAAGAGTGGCGGGAGGAGGAAACGCGAGAGACCTGGCAACCTCCGAATGTCGGCTACCACCTTGTCTAATTCCACGTTCAGAGAATACATGCCGTCATGTTGATCTGCACCAGCGGTATTGAGGGTATCTCGGATTCGCGAAGTCACCTCTCTGAACTGAACTGCTAACTGCTTTCCGGCTAGGCCGGATTCCACAACCTCTTCGAGGGGAGAGCGGATGCGGTTAAGCTGGCCCCAAAACACACTCCCCTGCTCAAGCAGTTCGACAGCTTTTATGGTGGTCCGATTTCGAAGACATGCGGAGAACGCATCCATCGCAAGTGATGATGTGAGCTTCTTTAGTATATAGAGATGCTGGGATAACGATGGGAGAATGGCGAGATGATACATAAGGAATCGAAAGGTCGTTTCATATGCCAAGATAGTTGTGGGATGGCAGAATTCTTCAGCTGCCATGATCCACTGTCTTGCACCATATAGATCATCATCAGATGCAGTGGGGGAGAGGTGTGACATTTGAACATAGACGTCAAATAATTCTTCCTTATCCTCCGATTTACCAAACTGTGTGAAGCGAGTCGAAAGGTATTCGGTAAGCAACCGTAATGACCATGACCGAAGAGGATGTCCGGGTGGGCAAAGTGCCAGTGCGTCTTTGGAAAGGGAGATTGCCTCGTTAATATCTTCTACTGCCTTCAGTTGCGCAAATCGACCGCAGAAGCGACCTGCAAGGTTATTCAAATATTTTGAACGACCTGGGTGGCCTAGTGGACAGAGCGCAAGTGCTTCTCGGGAAAGGACGATGGACTCGTCAAAATACTGCACTGCCTTCTGCCCCATATAACGACTGAAGAGATGACGTGCAAGATTGTCCAAATACATGTGCCGGTTTGAGTGCCCTGGTGGGCAGAGCGACAGGACTTCTTTTGCGTAGATAATAGCTTGATCGAGATTGGCTGTCAACCCAAGCACGTCGTACCGATCGGATAAATGATTCGCAAGGTTGTTCAAACGAAGCGGGCGCCCCGGGTGCCCTGGTGGGCAAAGCGTCAGGGCATCCTGGCCGAGTGAAATGGAATCATTGAGGTCCTCTACCGTTCCGAGCAGACGATATCGATCGGAGAGCAAATATCCAAGGCCGTCTAAGTACACAGCACGGGATGGGTGTCCCAGCGGGGTAAATTGTAGGGCATCTCGAGTCAGGATAATGGACTCGTTTAGATCTGCAATTCTCCCAAGTTGCTTGTACCGGCTGAAAAGCTGGCCTGATAGGTTGCTCAAAATCGCTGGACGGCTTGGGTGCCCTGATGGGCAAAGGGAGAGAGATTCTCGAGAAAGAACAATAGCTCCATTGAGGTCAGCCATCGCCCCGGCCACCTGGTACCGAATGAAGAGACACCTTGCGGCATTTTTCAAGTGTATCCTACGACGTGGATGGCCCGGCGGACAAAGCGCTAGGCCATCGTGACTGAGGGTGATAGCATCTCCGAGGTCCGCCATAGCTCCGAGTTTCCTGTACCGAGCGTACAAACGAACTGCGAGATTTCTCAGATACATGTGGTAATTTGGATATCCAGGCGGACAGAGTGCCAAAGCTTTCTGCCCGAGAAGAATGCTTTCGTCGAGGCCCACAGTCGTCCCTAGTGTCTCGTACCGTTCAAAGATATGGACTCCAAGTTCACTGAAGCCCACGAAAAAAATTTGATTCTCTGGTGAGCAAAGCGATCGAACCCCCTGATCAAGTGCAATGACATTATCAAGACCCTTTTCTGTTCCAATGTCGCGGTGCCGTTCCGAGAGATTATTCCGAAGAGCGTCCAGAAGCTTTGAGCGAGATATATGCCCTGGTGAAAAGAGTGCTAGGATGTTTCGGGAAAGAGTGACTGCGACCTCTAGGTTCATTATTTCCCCCAACTTTTTATATTGTGAGAACAGTGCCTCGCCCAGAATGTCAAAGATGCGCGCTTCATTGAAATGGCCATCTAATGTGAGCGTTATAGCTTCTTTCATAACAGAGATAGACTTTGTGAGGTCTTCAAGGCGGCCGTGCATCTCAAAACGCTTGCGCAATGCGGCACCAAAGTTGATTAGCCTGTATGGCCTGTCGAAATGCCAGTCTGGGGGAATTCGAGCAGACAAACCCAGCTCCCAAACCAAGTCGTTAACGTCAGCTAACGTCCCAGACGTCAAGACTTGGCTCCGTTTGAGGGTTTGAATGACAAGAGTCGCGGCTCTGTAGTCATAGCTGCCCTCCAGGCAAATCTGTTTGATCTCCGTCGCAAGGACCTCAATTTCTGTAGCGATCGTGGAGTCGTCCTCAGGTTTTCTTCCTTGGAGATATAAGAGAGCCTGAGCAAGCGATAGTAGTGTTCGGGGTCGATCTGGGTGATTGGGTCCAGGGCGCAATGCAAGCGAATCACGATATGAATCAATGACTGTATCGAGTGCGTCAGATATCGTGCCATAAACCTGACACTCGATAAATATTGCTGAAGCGAGATTGAACAAGGCGGCAGCATGGCATTCGTGGTTGCGAGGGCAAAAGCTCAGTGCACGCCTGAAGCATCGAATACTTTCTTGCAGTTTTTTCGTCCCCGCGCCTCTCTGGTATTGAAGGAGTGCACTTTGCCCTTCGTCTGTTACTTGTGCTTCAATTCCTGGACGCGAACAGAGCTGCATGCGCCTCGGATTAGTACGTAAGTCTCGTCACCAATAGGAACGATGATACCTCCATGGCCACAGTTTTATTGCCGAGACACAGATCAAGGGGGCCGGGCTTCCGTTCCTCGATAGTAATAAGAAACGAAGGACGACATGAAGTCTCATTAGCTCCTCCCTCAGAGGACAGAACTGTAAAGTTTATAAACAAGTGCCGCCAGGTCAAAAATCTAACAACACACGGTATGTGCATTTGCCATCAGCCAATTTGGCCATGCTCATAGATAACACGCATAGCAACTCTCCATTTCCGAGCATTGGTTCGAACTCGAAAGAGGCAATGATCGAGAACTGAAGTTCAGTCGTCAAGTCCGATGGCCTATCGTGCAGCGACGATGAGCACGGAAGTAAGAGTGCCGGGGAAGACATACAATATAATTTCATCGGCCCACTCAATGGTGTTGTGACCAAGTGAAGGCGGCTTACAACTGCTCCTTCTAGTGGTATCGTTGAATTCGACGACGACGTAAAAGCCAACTGGCATGCGCCTCAGAAATAAGACAATGTCCTCCACTCGCATCCCTGACGTTTTCAGTATATTCTATGAAACGGAACACTTCGCACAGACCTGTGATGACAAATTGCCGAGTATTAGAATCTGAGGGGACTGAGAACTCCTTGCACAGATCCTCGCCGCCACGGTTGTCAAGCTTAGCGAATTGTGATATTCTTCGATGAAAAACCACACCTAACAAACATGAGAAACAAAGAGCAAAGACTAATGGTGAAACACTTGCTACGAGGACTCGGATCGTCACAATAACGCTCCTCTAAGAAAGTCCAAAAGCGGCCTTCTTCCATTATGTCTTCAAACGAGAGTTCGTCCTAAGGAATGTCAAGTCACGGATCGAGTGGTGTAGGCACCCTCAAACCTTTTCAATCAAACTCAGCCATTCGCTATCATGAGTGATGGCCACCTGCATGTTAGGATTCTTGTGCGCGATGGATTTAGTGTATAGTACTGGTCGATAATTTACCATGCGAACCTTGTCCAAGCGATAACGATTGACGATATCGGAAGGGTGAAAGGGCTAGAAGATATTTAACTGTAGCTTTCGCCGTTTAGATGAACATACTCACTGGGGATAGTGCAGGAACTCTTTTCACTCTCACGCCCATAGTATCTTGAGCCCATGTTAGAAGTCTCGAAGTGATCCACAAGCAAAACGAAGCCAAAATGCCCAGCAGAAAGTGCGCTTGAAACTTTAATTCAGCATACACGCCCCTTGGGAGCGGTCGTAGTTTCTCCACATGGCTTTGAGCATAATGATACTGGTCCCACGTTCTCACTTCGATTTTAAAGCCAGATATGAACACCGTCTGGTTTTCATCCAAGTTATCTTCGGGACTCCTGCGAAAAACGCATGCGGAATCACAGGCATATCTTCCAGCCTCGTCGCGGTTCAGAAGGACTTGGCCGGTTGGCCACACATCGTCGAACGAGGCGAGATACCAAGAGGTCGTTTTGTAGGATCCGGTGACGAGGTAGAGCGAATTGATGCCAGTAGACCGGGACCACTCGAGCGCGTGCTCTTCAGCGAGTTTGCGGAATTCCTCCTCTAGACGCTTGTCAATATTTTGTCGTACAGCGCCTGAAGGGAGGATGAGGACGGCGCCTGACGCAGAAGAAGACTTAAATTCGCAGGGGGGCCTGGGAGATGGGAATCTCAAGTCAGAGCAAGTTCTGGTTGACAGCGGCATGGAGGAAAAGTCACCCTTGCGGATGCCTCAACGCGTCGCCTTGCGGTCCTCGAATGCCATGACAAATCGCACTACCGACAGGTATCGCAGTGGGAGCGCAAGGAGCGCTTTTCGGATTGAACTGGGTCAGCCCAACGTGAACCCCGGTCCGAAGATCTTCGTCATCCTGATGAAGTTCGTGGTCCGAGGGAAAGCATATGTTGAACAAAACGTTGAACATGCCATCGCCGTCAACATAGCCAACATCTCCGATCTGTAGTCCCTGTTCTGCGTAGGATGGTGGGAGGGTGGATTTTGGTTCTGGAAACCACAAAGGGTATCCGAATTGCTGTCGTAAATTTTTCGCGTATCGGCTCTGTAGAGACTCTTCGACCATTGCACTGGCGGTACGAGTACAAGTACAGCATGCGGAAAAGACGAGGCGACTCGGCACACTTAGCCGGTTTGATTATCTGATAACACTATCCTCCAGGGACATCCGCTGATGGCAAGTCTCCTGCCCGTCCATGACAGTAGCCCAAGTTGCGGCGATATCCAATTTTACTACAAGTCTCCACATATGTTGGCTAAATCTGTTGTTCCTTCATAACACAGGGCGCTTCCAGGCGACTCTCGGTAACCTTTCACCACTAGCTGATCATCGGAACTAATCGCTCGGATCTCCACCAGCAGATGGACGTCCATCCTTATGGCGCGTCCTCACCATAAAATATCCACCATCAAAGGCGATAATCTACACCCAACTAATTATGACTGCCTGCCTTGCGGTGTGGCTCAACGGCCTGGAGCTGTGAGGGAGCAACCAGGCGAAGAAGAAACCGCGCATGGCTCCTTTCTCAAGACAATCGGGCCGGCGTGCCCACTTTCTTTCTTCTGTTCGTCTCCGCCCCCCTCTTCCCATGTCGTACCTATCTGCTCCGGCGGTCAGGTACTAGTCTATCCACGATACATCGCAGCTTACAACAGACCAGATCACATTACAAATAGTTGGCTAAATCCTCCGAACCCTCTAGCGCATCATCCACTAGTTTTTCCATCTACGCAATGGCTCAGTTTGCAAACCGGCGACCAAGGCCAGACCAACTCACATTTTGACTGTCTTATCGCGCCCGCCACTGACCACCTTATCAGCGACGAAATCGACGCAATACACCTCGTCCGTATGACCCGGAAGGTCATTTTTGATTTTATATGTCTTCAGGTCCCAGATCTACTCGAGCGGGCGAGATGTGAGGCGCGAGACCCAACGGTCACGCGGACTCACCTTGACAGTCGTATCTTTACTTGCGCTGACCACCATCCTCGAATCCGCGCTCCACGCCAGACGATACACAGGGCCCACGTGGCCACGCAGTGTCGCAACGAACTTGCCCATGGTTTCTGCCGGAATGTCTCGGAATGAATGGTGATGCGACGCTCAAAGTCCACCAGGGCTCACCGGTTCCACCCGTGCAATCCCAGAGGCGCACGGCACTATCCCACCCTGCACTGGCCGCCCATCGCCCGTCGGGTGAAAAAGCGACATGTGATACTTGCCGTTGATGGCCCGTAAGCCGATTGAGGGGCTTTGATCGACCACCACCTTCGGAGTCCGGGGCGGATGCGGACGAAACGAGCGACCACAGGAAGAGGGTGTGATCATCAGATCCGGATATCAAGAGCTCAGGCGTCCGAGAGACGAGCGCATCATAACGTTCCAGAGCGAGTGTTTGAGCTATTGGTGATGATGAATCAATGGGCCGAACGTATATCATTGTGGGAATCATACCTTCTTCATCGGATGCGGGCCGCTTGGCGGTGTGGTCGAATGGACCCGTCCGAAGGACAAAGTCCGTGTTGAGCGCGAGAGTGGTGACCCAGTGTGCGTGGTCCTTGAGGATCATCAGTTGTTTGCCCTGTGGAGATAATCAGCCATGGGATACGTCATGCACGGCCAAAAAGTAGGACCCTTTGTGCATCCCACACGCGCACGGTACTATCGCTGCTTGCGGTATAGAGCATGCCTTTCCCGCCTTTGCCTCCACCACCCCATTTGACGACGTTGACGCTGGCTTTGTGACCGCCAAGAGTATACTCCAGTCGCCGGGACCCCGAGGCCCAGACGCGGACGGTCCCGTCCTTGGAGGATGAGGCGAGGCGCGGTGCACCCGGGTTTCTGTTTCATCATGGACCACATGGATAGACCGAGGATGTGGGGCGCTTACAGATGAGCGGGTTCCCAAGCGAGCGAGGTCACCCACTTGAGGTGGCCCTTCATCGCGTCGCCTATCGGCTGACCGGACTTTGGATCCCATAGCCTCACGTGTCCGTCGTGACCGCCGCTGGCAAGCTTGCGCTCAAGGGGTTCCCATTCGACGCAAAGGACCCAGCCCTTGTGGCCCTGGAGGGTGTGGGATGGGGTTTCGGTATGAAGGTCCCACAACCGGACCTTAGTATCGCCGGAGCCTGTGGCGAGCAGTGCACCCGTCGGAGAGAAAGAAGCACACAATATAGGAGAGGAATGACCTAGACCAGTCCATTACATTAGATGCATCAAAGAAGGAAGGTCCATGATCGATGCGGCGCAGGGATGGACTGCCATACCTGACAGGGTACTTGAGCAACGTGTCGCAGGACGTACTTTGAATATGGACTGTGGGGCGCATCGGATGAGGAGGACGCTCTCTTCAGAAAAGGCCTGTGATGGGTGATTGAGCACATCCTCCTGGATGGACTTGGAGATGACGATGCGAGTGGGTGCATTGGGCTTGGTAGCGTCCTCGGGCAAGGCGACGTGAAATGCAAAAGGCACGTGGTCGTCCTCTTCCTGGGTGGCGGAGACAGATCAGTGGCGGTGGACCGACACGTTCAGACGTGACTTGCCTTTGTGCGGAGCTGATTCACGAGCACTTGGAGGGACTCTCGCGCCACGTTTGCCGGGAGATTGATGGCAGGCGTGATCGGTGCGCCATCGTGTTCATCTACGAACTGGACGACGAGACTGGGCGAGGGCTGTGGCGGCTCTGGTTCGGGCTCTGGAACGCCGTGGTAGACTTTTTTTCTCTTTGGCGGGGGGAGCAGGGTTGCCATCTGAGCCTCTGAAAAATGAGTTGGTGTGGCTGGATTAGTCCAGAGCGCCCCTGTCTCCGGAGGCTTCGGAAAGGCGGGCACTAGACAAGTAGCCGGCGACTGCGACGGGAGAGTCAAATGCCCGGCGAGCACGTGATTGACCCGCCCTCTGCATAGCTGGGTCGATTCGATGCGCAGCGCCATCTGATGGGGCTATCAAGAGGAGCAAAAAAAGTCGCCGAGGACGACACATGTGGCTGCAGTGATCGCCGGGAGACATGGGCCCAAAGGGGGCCATTCGACGTCCACCCGCAGGCAGAGAAGCACCCGGCACAAGCCCACGCGGGCCACTGCGAGCCTGGCGGTGCGGTGCTAGGCCCAAGCGGTTGTCCTCGCCATTGTCGAGGATGATACGAGGGTCCGAACTCACTGGGCCATGGCAACATTGGCACGTTCCTAGCCCTAGCCCAATTTGTCATTCGCCCGGACCCCGGTGGTCCAGCTATCGCATTGTTTGCGCCTATTTATGGGGTGGCCGAACCGTATGCTTGCCGCAGACTAGCGCTTTTCCCTCCATCCACTTCCATCTCTGCTGCTATCCCAATCCCCTCAACCATGTCCAACAAGGCCGCTCAAAAACGTGTATGCTGCCCGTTTATTCCCCTCTCCATCTGGCTGATCCAGCCCACCCAGCTCACAAAGGAGTTCATCAGCATGCAGAGGGAACCACCCCCGTTTGTCTGGGCCGCCCCCGATGAGAAGAACATCCTCACCTGTATGTCCAAACCCATCGCATCCAATGCGCCTGTCTGACCTCTCACTAGGGAATTATCTCATCGTATGCGATTTTCCCCGGTCTCTTCATTCTATACCGATTTTATTTGTCAGAGAGGTCCCCCTGACTCCCCCTTCGCTGGTGGAGAGTATCACGGTGTCCTTCTCTTTCCTTCCGAATACCCCTTCAGACCCCCTGGCATCAAGGTTCTTTATCTTCCTCTTGGTCTCATCTAAAACTAACCTTCCGCAGATGTTCACACCCTCTGGACGCTTCCAGCCAGATAAGAAGATATGTTTTTCCATGTCCGATTTCCATCCAGGGACCGTATGTCACATTCCCCTCTCGACGATTACCCGCATTTATTTCCTTGCAGTGGAACCCAGCATGGAGTGTTGCAACCATGTAGGTTTTTTTTTCCGACATCCTCCGGCTGTACATCTTTTACGCCCCGGCCATTTAAATGATTGCCGGTTACGTTTTCCCGCGATGCTGACTAGCTCCTTTAGACTGACCGGTCTCCTATCGTTCATGTTGTCGGACGAAATGACCACCGGATCCGTTACCTCAACCGACTCGCACAAAAGAGCCTTCGCGGCAAAGAGCCATACGTTCAACTTGAGTCAGCCCCGCTTTAGGGATGCATTCCCAGATGTAAGCCGGCATTTATTTAATTTGTTGTTAGGAGGCTATCAGGCGTCTCGTCGTTCGGTGTTGCTGCGATTGTCGCGTTCCTTACTCTGGCTATGCCTCGTCCGTTAATCACAGTTCTCATCTGGATTCACAGTTTTGCACTCCCACACCCAAGGACTTGCCAAATATGGGTCAGCGGGAGTGTGGAAAGCCTGACACTGGCTCCACACTGAACAATAGTGTGGCGATTTCGCACGCATTGCCCACACCTTCCTCTGCCTCAGCAATGCACTCACAGCAAGCAATGGTGAGACGAAGCGCAACCGCGATTCAAATGCCGTTGGCACCGCTGGCGCCCTTAGGGGTCGACACGGCCACTTTGACATCTACAAACAAACCAGCTGCCCCTCAGGGATGGTCGACTTCCTGGCGTCAGATCATCTGGGAAGAGTGGAGATGGGGGGTTCTAATCGCATTGGCGGTGATTGTCTCGAGACTCTCGGCAAGTTCTTGAGACTTGCCTGACTAACACGCATCATTTCCTTTTTTTTGGATAACAATGGGGCATGGACTGCTCAGGTGCGCATGGCATTTCAAGTAGTAAATTCTGTGTTGTAAGCTGTTAATTCTCCCTCCTTCGCCTACTTGCTTGATTCCGTGAGCTTTGCCCCGCACGTCAAGACTCTTCCTTGCATGTTTCATTTTGACCTGTTATTTACGTCTCTCGTTTCGGTTAGCCTCACTCGTTACCCGCCATCTCTTCAGGCAATATGTTAGCAAATGTAATACAAGCCATTTCAACAGTAGACATTTTTCCTACCATCAGCTTGATCCTTGCCAGAGTTTCGTCGCCGCCGAATCAGCTTTATCTAGCACCGGAATAACAGCATTCCAGATGTCATCTGTCACTTTATCCAACTCCTGTCCCGCGTTTATGACCACCCAGCGATCTGGACCCATCTCCTTGCCAATCCTGTCAAACACCTGTCGAACCCTCGTTTGCACATCACGTTTCTCGTACCGTTCCTCGCCGTACCCGCCGCGCTGCATCGCTATCTCAGGTGCGATGTCCAGAAAGATCGTCCGGTCGGGCGCGGGGAGGCCAATCTCCGGCGCCTTGCACCAATCATAGTTCAAGCCAGCTTTCTGTGCCGAGAACGCGATCCCCGAAAAGGCGTACCGGTCTGCAACGACAGTCGTGCCTGATGCGAGATGGGCTTGGATCGTGTGACTGGTATCATCATATACCCGTGAAGCACCGAGAGGGCAAGCGTTCAAGGAAAAGCAAAAGAAAAGCAAAAGAACAAAAAAAAGAAGGGAACATCAGTCGATCCGACGATACGGATGAATGAGGACGAACGCGAGTTCCCATCG
>JBBPKG010000911.1:0-10756 GCA_038089115.1 Fistulinella cinereoalba
CAATAGATATTGTCAATACTATAAATGCTCTCAGAGGCTAGATGCTAGGATCATTTTGTATATCATTATGATACTAATAATAATGTTTGATGTTGTTGATATGGCTATATATAACATTGTCATTTCTTTTAAATTTTCCTGATGATATTTAAGAACATTGGACAATACATGAGCAAATCATAAATGAGAACAGGCATGTCATAAATCTATTTAGATGGACATAATAACAATCACATTCATAATGTGCAGTCTGTCGCGGGATATCAGGGACTAGGTGGTGGTGGTGTTAGGGGACTGGAAGGAGGCAAAGAGATGGGAGATTCGGCACATAGGGAAAGTGATGCCTGCTTGGTTGTGGCCACATCCATCTCAGCCAGGTTGTCCTCTACCTGGGGAACATTCAGCTGATGATGCACCTGCAGATCGATCTCCATCGGATCTGCAATAAGATCTTCCGGGTCTACCATAATGTTGTCCACCACCGTGGTTGGTGTGCTTGCATTTCCAGCAGATGGTTGAATGCCAAGCTTGCATTTTTTGTGCCATGTGCTCAAAAGTCAAGGAGCTGTTGGTGAGGCCATACGTTTCTTGCCCTTCCTTTTCCTATTCATTTTTGTAACCGACCGCAATGCCACATTCCCCTCATTGTCAGAGCCAGAGACGTCAGCAATAGGAATTTCTTCATCTGAGTGCACAACTGTGGCAGACTTAACCCCTCGTGCATGACGAGCTGTGTGCCCACGACTGCGACTGCCGTGACTGCCGCAACTGCCACGAGTGCCAGAGCCATCGGGAGGCGGCTCCTCCTCAGATGCTGAGAGCAGCGCATCGTCCATTTGCCCGCCATGAAACAGTGTCTCTGTCATCGAAGAAAGAGTTTAGCCTGTCGAAATGTGAACAGTTTTGTCACTTGCAAACTTCTGGCCCAGCCGTTATAAACGCCCTGTGAAGCTCCCCTTTGTTGAAGGCCATGTTATTGAGAAACACATCCGATGTGTAAAGGGCGATAAGGCGGTAGTACCGAACCCGCTTTGGCTGAGGATAGCAGAATATTCACCCTCGGAGTTGCTGGTCCTCCAACTCTGACCAGGTAGTATCCTAAAGACATGATCAATGCATGCATGTTGTTGACACTAACGATACATGCGTTAGCTCAGTCGTGCAACACGAACTAGATTGAACAACTACCTAATGATATACACGTTAGCTGTATGGTAGTTGTAAGCAAAACATGATCAGGAGAAAACTAGCAGGACTTGTCTCACCTCAGTCATGCAACACGAACTGAGGAGAGAAAGAGAATGGGCAGGAAGTTTTCAAGAAGTAGCTACCATCACATATGAAGGTAAATGGCACATAACAAAGTACTCAGAAATAGTATCGAGCTGGAAGAAAGCGGCCGTACAAGAACAAGCTTCAGAAAGGTAACCATGAATGCCAACACACTGTTACGCTTCAACTGGGTAGGACGGAGCATAGCCCTTGTGGGAGCAAGGACACGAGGAGGTGTCGACGAGTTGACTGAGGAGTGATCTGGCCAACGAAGAGTTGGCATAGGATTTGAGGGACTGCCCTTGACAACGAGCAAGGGTGGGATGAGGATCACACCGAAAGAGAGTGGTGGAGAACAAGTAGTCTTGTATTCGCAAGGAAGTACAAGGGAGAAACAAGTTAAAGTACATGGGCGGCGATAGGCCGGTTTATATACAAAGAGAAATGGCCATTGAGGGCCAGTTCGATGAGTATATAAAAGGAATTAACCAATCGTAAAACAATCGTTCGACGCGATGTCATCGGACGATGCATAAGCGAAAATGACCGTCAAGGGACGCGTCATCTGAAGTCTTGGTAATACTGATGACATCAAGGCGATGACATCGGATACAAGCATAAGCATGATGACGTGTGTGGGAAACGCACTGGTATGTAGGCCGAAGGTGAGCGGCGAGACTTCGGCTGAAGAGAAATAAGTCCGATCGTAAAAACAAATAGAGACAAACAAAGAAAATTGTAACATTACCCCCTTTGTAACCCTGAAGTTACTGCGAAGGCATTCTAGAAGTCGAGGTATGTATGGTCAGGGGACCCGGTAACGCTGGCCCAAGCATCACCATCCCATGGGCAGGGATCATAATCGTTGGGGGAAGAGGGAGATCGCCGTCGATAGGGTGCGGGGCGACGACCGCCAGTGGACATGCAACCACGGGAGTGAAAGGGACGGCCATGTGGAGCAGGGATTGGTCGAGGGGAGGTGGAGAACGAGGACAAGGAGGAGGCAATGGGCCTCGGAGGAGAGCGCAGTGGAGCAGGCTGTCGGACAGGGCAGCGACTCTGTTTATGTCCGGGGGCCCAATGGTGACAGGTGGGACATTGATAGAGGTTGCAATTATGTTGGAAGTGCCCGAGTCGATGGCATTGGTGACAGCTGTCCGAGTAGCGTGGATGCAACAGGGGGAGGATGACATGCCCCTCTTCTTTGACATGGCGCTTTTCGACCGCTTGGTATGCAAGTTCTTCGTTGGTATGGATGGACGCGGAAGTGGCGGATGGCATAGGGATAAGTCTCGGGGAGCTATGGTGCAAGGGTGGCAGTGAACTGAGGTGTTCGGTGAGGGGTCTGGCGGTAAGGAGGGCATGCTGGCAGGCAGTGTTACGATTTCCTTTGTTTGTACTTATTTTGATTATGATCGGACTCATTTCCTTTCGGCCGAAGCCTCGCCACTCGCCTTCAGCCTACGTCTTCGTACGTTTCCCACATACGTAATCATGCTTACACTTGTTTCCGATGCCATCACCTTGATGTCATCTGTATTACTCACCCTTCAGATGACACGTCCCTTGACAGTCATTTTCACTTAAGCATTGTCTGATGATAGCACATTGTATGATTATTTTACCATTGGTCAATTCCTTTTATATACTCATCGAACCGGCCCTCAATGGCCTTCTCTCTTCATATATAAACCGGCCTATCGCTGCCCATGTACTCTAACTTGTTTCTCCCTTGGAATCCTCTTGTACTCCTTGTGAATACGAGATACTTGTTCTCCACCACTCTCTTTCGGTGCGATCCTTGTCCCACCCTTGCTCGTTGTCAAGGGCAGTCCTTCAGATCCTACGTCGACTCTTTGTCAGCCAGATCACTCCTCGGTCGACTCATCAACACCTCCTCGTGTTTCCGCCTCAACAAGGGCTACGCTCCGACCTACCCGGTCGAAGTGTAACAAAAGAAACAAGTTCCTTGATCACGGCAAGTACTATCCTCAGCCGCCCCCATCATCATTGACCCCCCATATCCAATGGGTCCTTCAAGGGCTATCGCTCGCCAGCGAAGCCAACAACTTCTAGAGTTGACGCGCACTCCATCTGGAGCAGAGCTGACTACCTCCTCATCACAGTCGCCGATCACTCCAACAGGAGCAGATCCGACTTCATCTCGTACCCCTGGACAACATATCACCAACTGGATAAGAAGGGATACAATTGTCAACTCCTCTGGTCCTTCAGACTCTGATTCTGAAGACATACCCACTGACCCCGACGAACCTATCGTCAAAGAAACTCCTGAGGCGCACGATCTTTCGTCACACCTATTCTTCGCGCTCTCCATCCCGAGAGAACCAACACTGCCTAGTCCACCCCTTCGGCCACAGCCAGGACAACTTTTCGGAACCCCCCCAGCAAACCCTAGACCCAAGACATCCATGTCTTCCTCGAAACCCACTGAACTCCACCTCGGCACCCCTGCCGAATACGATGGAAACCCCACTAACGCAATCCAATGGTTGTGTACTATCCAGATGTACCTGGCCGTCAACCAGGACGTCTACAACTCCGAGACCAAGCAAATCGCATATGCCCTCTCATATATGCAGAAGGGCACTGCCGTCACGTGGGCCACTAACTTCAGCGAGTCCAAATTCTCGTCCCTCTCCACAGGTACATCTCTCTCTTTAGGGAAATGGGCCGACTTCGAAAAAGACTTTCGGGCTGTCTTTGAAAGCTCGGAAACCAAGAACGATGCCCTCGCGTGGCTCAACAAAATGCGAATCTACGAGGACCGCCAGGGAAGGTATAACCCTGCTCTCCAACGATATATCACCGAGTTCAAGAACAAAGCAACGCTCTCAGAAATCAAGGAGGACAATGTCCTCATCAACTTCTTCACCATGGGTATGCCCTCTTCCCTAATGGAGCATATCCACTCCCTCGAAAAAGTCCTCAACGACATCACCGGATGGTATGAAAAAGCCATCAAACTCGCCGCCCTGAAAGAAAGGGCACTCGATATCATATCCCGACGAAAAGGGAACACCTACATTACCCCTCCTAGCTCCCGCTCCTCCGCCCCCGCTACCAAAGACCCCGACGCCATGGATGTTGATGCCATCAGACAGCTGAAGAAGCTGACTGACGAAGAACGCGAAAGGTGCAGAAAGGAAGGGCTTTGCTTCAAGTGTAGAAAGAAAGGCCATAACTCGACCCAATGCCGAGTAAAGTTCACCGACACGCCACCGCCAGTCCCACCAAAAGACGTCTGTCAAACGATGAGCAAGATCGAAGAAGTGCCCTTCAACGACGAAAAAGAAGTTGGCCAGGTCGGCATGGATTTTTAAATAGGAGAATGCCCACGACGCACGTTTCTCCTTTAACCTCTGTACAATGTAACACAGTCCAACCAATAGCCATGAAAGCAATGAGAATCCCCATAACATTGCTCCGCCCATGTGGAACTGTCAAAGCCGTCGCCGCTCGCGCCCTCGTAGACTCTGGTGCACAAATCTCCTGTATCGACTGAACGTTTGTCCGAAATCACGACCTCCCTCGCCATCACCTTGAGAAACCCATCATCGTTCGAAACGTTGATGCTACCACAAACCAATCCGGCTGTATCAAGTTTACCACCGATCTCTGGGTAAACGTCAATGGATATACCTACAAACAGACTTTCCACATTATGAACTGTGGAAAAGAATCTGTCATCCTCAGACTCCCATGGCTTGTGGCAGCCAACCCGAAAATCGACTGGAAAGGTCGACTCCTCACCATCCCCGAATCGATGGACCAAACTGCTGACCTCCTTGCAGCCCACGAAGAAGTCAAACGAGAGGTTCACAAAGTGTATGAATGCCTCTCAAAACCGAATGTACCTCCGAAACACAAAGCTGTCAATGCTGTGGAGCATGAACATCTCTTCCACTATCTTGGAAGAGAAGAAGACGACTTTTGGTGTGCCCGCATGTCCCTAGCATGGTGCATGTCGATGAAGAAACCCTGCAAGACTCTAAGCAGGACTGTCCTCGCAAACAATCGCTTTGTCCCAAACCCCATGTTCTCGTGCTGCACCCTCACCACCTCCACCGACCTTGCTATTGAAGCGTTGGCCAAGAAGCAAGAAATTACTCTCCCCAAAACCTATAAGGACTATCAGGATATCTTCTCGGATGAAGATACCCCCCTTCCCCCGTCCCGTGATTGCAATCACGAAATCAACCTCACCAATGACTTCACGCCGAAGATTGGCAAACTCTACCTGCTCACCCCCGAAGAGAAAAAGGCCCAAGACGAATACTTGGACGAAAACCTAAAGAGCGGGAAGATCCGCCCCTCATCCTCACCTCAAGCTGCCCCCTTCTTCTTCGTCAAGAAGAAAGATGGAAAACTCCACCCTGTCCAAGACTATCGGTATCTCAACAATCATACGATCAGAGATGCATATCCCCTCCCATTGATCTCCGACCTCCTGGACAAACTGAAAGACGCGAAGGTCTTCACCAAGTTCGACATATGATGGGGATATAACACCAACGGTGATTGGCATCCTTGTTCCTATCTTTCCCAGACCTTCTCAGCCACCGAGCGAAATTACGATATCTATGATCGAGAACTCCTCGCCGTCATCTGCGCCCTCCACGCCTGGCGACCCTACCTCCTTGGCTCCGCCCACCCTGTCCAGGTCTTCACCGACCACAAAAATCTCACGTATTTCAAGGCTCCCCAGAACCTCAACCGCCAGCAAGCACGATGGCTCCTCGACCTTGCAGATTACGAACTCAAGATGATCCATGTCCCCAGCGCTCAACTTTCCGCCCCTGATGCCCTCTCTCGTCGCCCCGACCAATGTTCCGACGATACCTCCGATAACATGGCCATCACCCTCCTTCCCCTGTCCCTCTTTGTTAACCTTATTGATGCTGTGTTCCGCCACAAAATCCAATCCACCTCCACTGGCGACCCCCTCGTCCTCCAGGCCCTCCAATCTATGGACGAATCCCGTCCTACCTTCCTCCGTGCCCATACCTCCGATTGGCAATACAAGGATCAAACGCTCCTCTACCAAGGTCGCCTCTACGTTCCCCCCGACCTTCGTCATGCCACCCTCCACCACTGCCACGACCACCCCTCTGCCGGCCATCCGGGCTTCCTCAAAACCCACCAACTCGTCGCCTCCGAATTCTGGTGGCCTGGTTTGGCCTCCTACGTCCGTTCCTACGTCTCCGGCTGTGCCATCTGCCAGCAAAACAAAACCAACACCCATCCGACTACTCCGCCTCTCATCCCTATCCGCTCCTCCTACTCCCGCCCCTTCCAACAGGTCTCCTGTGACCTCATCACCGATCTCCCCACTTCCGCTGGTTTTGATGCCTTACTGGTCGTAGTCGACCACGGGCTTACAAAGGGGGTAATTCTCTGCCCCACAAACAAAACAGTCACCACCGAGGAAATCGCAACCCTCTTCTTCGAACAGGTCTACAAACGCTACGGCCTGTATGACAAAATCATCTCAGATTGAGGCCCACAATTCGCATCGGCATTTGCCAAAGAACTCGGGGGCCTCCTCAACTATACCCTTGCCCTGTCAACCGCATACCACCCTCAAACCGATGGCGAAACGGAATGAGTCAACCAAGAAATAGAAACATACCTCCGCATTGTATGCAGGCAATACCCTAGCACATGGACAGAACATATAACCAACGCAGAGTTCGTCCACAACCATCACCCTCACTCCATCACAGGAAAATCCCCGTTCTACCTCATGATGGGCTATGAACCCTTAGCCCTACCCACACCAACGAAGAAAACTGACGTACCTGCTGTCGAAACCTGCCTCCAGAAACTCGTTGCCGCCAGGGATGAAGCCCTCGCAGCCCACGAACTCGCCCACCAGACTATGGCATCACGCTCCCTCTGCTCTTTTAAACCCTTTAAAGTCAGCGACAAAGTGTGGTTAGAAGCCCGCAACCTGAAACGCCTTGTTGCAAACCCAAAATTCGCCCCGAAGCGAGAAGGACCCTTTACCGTCACGAAGGTTCTTTCCGCAGTCACATATCAAATTTGAATCCCCACAGCATGGAAGATCCACAACGTGTTTCATGCTTCCCTCTTATCGCCCTATCGGGAAAACACCGTCTATGGTGAGAACTTCCTGAAGCCACCCCTGGAGCTAGTAGAAGGCGAAGAGGAATATGAAATCGAAAAGATCGTACAACACCGCGGAACCCCGTCCTCCTGCTCCTTCCTGATCCGATGGAAGGGCTACACTGCCGAAGAAGACTCGTGGGTTGCCGAGCGGGATTTGAAACATGCAAAGTCTGCCCTCCAAGACTATAAGAACCAACATCCCTCCACTTTCCCCCCTTCCCAGCAACCCACCAGTCGCAAACGCTAAACCATGTCCTCCATCACTACTTCCACCACCATGTCCTCTGTTTCTTCCATTGTAGACACTCCCTCTCAGTCCCCTTCTCATCCCCATACCCCCATCGTCACCCTTGAAGCTATCAAACGAGCCAGAATCGCTACCCTAGAACCCGTCGTCACCGCCGACGTCCCCATCGCTGCCCATATCCTTCAGCGCCTGATCACGCCAACCACCCGCCTCACAGTGTATGAGGATCTGCTCCTCCAACCCCACTTCGCCTGAGCCCTCTTATGCCATACGGATGCCGAGTCCATCGTGGACTCTTTGTACGCCGCTTACCTCCATGCAAACAAGTTGATCACCACCACCACAGAGATGCAGAAATCCAGGATAGCCGGAGTCGCCCTTCATGGGTATATCATTGAGCGAAAGCAGAGAGCAGTCTTAGACGACCTCATTACGGCCATGCACCAGATGGATCTAACGTCGTTCTTTCTTGATGTCGACCGTGTCATCCGAGAAACCGCCCACCAACATGCCCTCCTCACCACTCGACCCCTCATCGAGCGCCTTACATCCCCACCATGCTCTGACCATAGCTCCCCGGCTTCTGTCCCTACACCCTCCGCTACCTCCGCATCCATCCACATGGAAGAAGAACTCGTGTACCAAGCAGCTGAAAAGCGGCACATCGAGGACCAAGGACATATTATCCTCCCGCCGTCACACCCACAATACCCGGAGAGCTGTCATCAGTGTCACTGACTCGGACACTTCTGCCCCCATTGTGACCTCTATCAATGCCCCTTCTGTCGAAAATGGGCCCCCGGGCATAAACAGAGTCGCTGTCCAGTCAACAAACCTGCTCCTCCATGCTCTCCTCCACGGCCCATTGCCTCCTCCTCGTCCTCGTCCTCCTCCGCAGCCCCTCATCCAGTGCCTGCTCCCCAAAGTCGTCCCTTCCACTCCCATGGTCGTATGTCCACTGGTGGTCGTCACCCCACACCCTATCACCGGCGCTCCCCCTCTCCTCCTGCTGACTATGATCCCTGCTCATGGGATGGCGATGCTTGGGCCAATGTTACCGGCTCCCCCGACCACACCTACCTCGACTTCTAGAATGCCTTCGCAGTAGCTTCAGGGTTACAAAGGGGGTAATGTTACGATTTCCTTTGTTTGTACTTATTTTGTTTTACGATCGGACTCATTTCCTTTCGGCCAAAGCCTCGCCACTCGCCTTCGGCCTATGTCTTTGTATGTTTCCCACATATGTAATCATGCTTACACTTGTTTCCGATGCCATCACCTTGATGTCATCTGTATTACTCACCCTTCAGATGACGTGTCCCTTGACGGTCATTTTCGCTTATGCATCGTCCGATGACAGCGCATTGTACGATTATTTTACCATTGGTCAATTCCTTTTATATACTCATCGAACTGGCCCTCAATGGCCTTCTCTCTTCGTATATAAACCGGCCTATCGCCGCCCATGTACTCTAACTTGTTTCTCCCTTGGAATCCTCTTGTACTCCTTGCGAATACGAGATACTTGTTCTCCACCACTCTCTTTCGGTGCGATCCTTGTCCCACCCTTGCTCGTTGTCAAGGGCAGTCCTTCGGATCCTACGTCGACTCTTTGTCAGCCAGATCACTTCTCGGTCCACTCGTCAACACCTCCTCATGTTTCCGCCTCAACAAGGGCTATGCTCCGACCTACCCGGTCGAAGTGTAACAGGCAGTTTCTTGGACGATGTGTTCGATGTCAAGAAAGAACGGCGTGAGATTTAATTGGTGCATGGCAGTTATTATGTTCTCCTGGACTACCTTTTGTTGCCTCTCTAAGATATACCCGTGAAGGGTGACACCAGCGATCCGTGACTTCTGCATTTCCTGAGCGGTGGTAAGCGTTTCTTGGTTGTGAAGGTAGGTGGCGTATAGGGCGTCAATGGGGGATTTGGCATTGGCATGGCAGGAAATGGCATGGGCGAAATGCGGTTGGAGAAGAAGGTCCTCATAGACAGTGATGTGCATGGTGGGTGATATGGGTTGTTGGAGTTGATGGGCAGTGATGGGGACATCGGCGGCTAGGACGGGCTCCAGAGTGGGTATTTTGGTTTGCTCGATAGCTTCGAGGGTTACGATGGGGCTATGGGGACGAGAAGGGGAACAAGAAGGGGTGTCAATAATGGACGAAATGGAGGACATAGTGTTGGAAGTGGCGATGGAGGACATTGCTGGGCTTTTTAGCGACTGGTGGGTTGCTGAGAAGAGGAGAAAATGGAAGGGTGCTGGTTTTTATATTCTTTGAGAGTGGACTTTGCATGTTTCAAATCCCGCTCGGTGACCCATGAGTCTTCTTCGGCTGTGTAGCCCTTCCATCGGATCAGGAAGGAACAGGAGGACGGAGGTCTGCGATGTCGTACAATCTTCTCGATTTCGTACTCCTCTTCGCCTTCTATTAGTTCGGGTGGCGGCTTTGGGAAATTTTTGCCATAGACAGCATTTTCGCAATAGGGCGATAAGAGAGAAGCATGGAACATGTTGTGGATCTTCCATGCTGCAGGGATTTGGATTTGATATGTGACTGCGGAAAGAACCTTTGTAATGGTAAAGGGTCCTTCTTGCTTCAGGGCGAACTTCGGGTTGGCAATGAGGTGTTTGAGGTTGCGGTCTTCCAACCAAACTTTATCGCCAACTTTAAAGGGTTTAAAGGAGCGGAGGGATCATGATGCCATAGTTTGGCAAGTGAGTTCATGGGCCGCGAGGGCTTCATCTCTGGCAGCGACAAGTTTCTGGAGGTGGGTTTCGACCGCAGGTACGTCAGTTTTCTTTGTTGGTGTGGGTAGTGCTAAGGGTTCGTAACCCATCTGGAGGAAGAATGGCAACTTGCTGGTGACAGAGTGGGGGCGATGGTTGTGGACAAACTCGGCATTGGTGATGTGTTCGGTCCACGTACTAGGGGAGTTTCCGCATATGATGCAGAGGTATGTTTCTATTTCTTGGTTTACTCGTTCGGTTTCTCCATCGGTTTGCAGGTGATACGCGGTTGAGAGAGCGAGGTCGTAGTTGAGGAGACATCCTAACTCTTTAGCAAACGTTGCTGCGAAT
>JBBPKG010000912.1:0-10736 GCA_038089115.1 Fistulinella cinereoalba
TCCGACTTACCCAAGTCGAAGCGTAACAGGTATACCAGTACCGGCATTTCGGGGGATAGAGTGACGATTCTCCTGATTGGTGGGGATGGGTGAGGGAGTGGGGGTGGAGATTCTCCTCGGAGGAATCAGGTTCGTAGGCATCATTGAAGTAGGGCGAGTGCTGGGGTCTGTTCCATCCCCTCCAGCATATGGGTTATATCGCACTCCAGAGCCTCCTCCAGGTCGCGCAAAATCTACGATCTCGGGGTGGGCGGTGAAACAGGCACAGGTATTTGCTCACACATAGAACAGACTTCATCGTTTTTCCACTGACTTTCTTATCTTATCTTTTGATCTTATCTTATCTGGCAAGTCCCGGACATCTTATCTTATCTCAGCTAGATCCAAGATCCGTTTATCTTATCTTCAGACTTCTAATCTGTGCAGTGCCTAGGTTGAGCCTAGTCCTCACAGCCATTGCTTCTATTCTAGACCGAACCTAGACGGTTCTTTATGACATCATGGGCTAGACCCTATGACATCACGATGACGTCACGACACTTACGTGTACACCCCATGCCCTAACCCTTATGCCCACCTATAGCGTTATGCACTCTTATCTTTACTTTCCTCTTTCGTATTTATGCACAGACCGTGCCAAACATGTACACACTATGTCTTTCCAGTATATATACTGGGCACCAACCTCGATGGCTCCCCATCTTGGTTGTCCCTTCACCTTAACCTTCAGAGGGCCAGCCAACTCTGGGACGCTCCTTTGGTAGATCCATTAGACTGAGCCTGTTATTGTTGCATAGTCCGGACCCTTCGGCTATGGCGGACGTCAGACATAGGCTTTGATGCTTATGCGGTCTGCAACTTATTCAGGTTGCAACATTACAACCAAGATCACCACCTGTCGCCGAGACTAGAAGATCTCCCCGATGTATCTCTCTCTTTGAAGAAAATGAAGGGCCGTTTCCCACACCATCCACCAGCAACCCCGCTCAATACGATGAGCAATCCCTTTCTTTTAGACGATACTCACCCGACCCCAGGACTAGACGTCGCTGCAAGGCTGGTGCTGGACACGCTAGGTGGAGGCTGGCATGTTGGTTGAGATGGTAGCCGACCTCAGAAGCATGACGCAGCCAGGAAACACAGAAGGAACGCATCTTCTGCCATTGCGCTGTACCCTCCAGTGGAGGGCTCTCAAGACAGAAAACCCCACCACCCGTCGGACACAGACGGAGGAGGCACTACGCGAGGAACGCAGTACTAAGAGGGCGAGAGTGGACATGGGCCATAGAGAGTTGGGGCCTCACAGCAGTGAATTGATGACGTCACACAAGAAGACAGGAAATAGAAGATGACTGGGATGAGAGTTTGTGCCAGAGTCCCCCATGGACTGTAAGCCGGTCTATGTTCAACCCAGAAGTCGCGCACCAGGACAAGATGGTCCGCAACCCCTCGATGACCACAGATCACCATGACGACAGACCAAATCCCATATTCGCAGACTTGCTAGCTTGGACAAGATCCCGGCGCCGGTTTCCCTTGCTGGTAGGGTTAGTAAGACGAGATGAGGAGGAGGGCCGAAAGAGCACCTGCGAGCATCGGAGTGAAGTAGGCATTGGTGAGGTGGAGGACAGTAGTCGCAAGATATTGGAACAGACCAAGCAATGAAGACGCGAGCAAGACGGGCTAAAGATAGCCACCGCCATAAGCCCTAAAGAACTAGGCAGGCCTGCTGAAGGACGATAGTAGGCATCGATGTAAGCCCCCGTCATGGGCAGTCATGCTCCTCACCAAAAGAGGATGCATGGAGATGAAGAAACAGGACATTGCGCCTAGATGGATGCAGAGATAACGGCATAAGTATTCTGACGAAACAGGCAGCCATACTCAGAGCAACGAGCTCAACTAATATGCTTTCTTGAACATCGGCGAACGCGCCACCACCATCTTTCATGACGACCTATTTACAGACGACCCTAACGAGAGGCGAGAGTAAAGGTTGAGAAAAGAATACGGCCCGAAGGACGGGCATCTGATGAGACGAGACCTTGGAAAAGGAGGAAAAGATTACACCGAGAAAGACTCGGAGACGTACACCTCATGACAACAGCACCTTAGACAGGTAGCCTTATGATTTCTTTGTATCTCAGTACAGTACAGGAATACCAAGGTCTCCCAGGACCATAAACGTCCTGGGATGACGCTAAAAGCACCAAAAACACTCACGCTCGGGCCAGCCAGAAAGGTCCGGCACAAAAGGGGGGTAAGAAGGCCCCTGCCAAGACGTTTGAAGGTGGCAGCGGAGGAACCACTTGCTACAACTGTGGCAAAGAAGGCCACTTTACGAAGGACTGCAGAAGTCCGAAGAAGGCCTGCCCCGAGTGCAAGTGGCTCGGCGGACAGCACAAGAGGGAGTGCTTCAAGGAAGGCTCTCGAAAAGCATGAGTGGTGGAAGCAGCCGACTCGTCAGAAGAAGAAGATGCCGAGGAACCCGAACAGACGACGGGCTCGGACCCCTTTGCCGATATTTGTGGCTTAATAAGGAAGCAGCTCGAGGAGCACTTCAGAAAGAAGTATACGAAGCAGGCAGCGGAACGGAACGGGAAGGGAAAAGGGAAGGCAGCCTGATTGAACTGGGTGACAGTGCCACATACACTGACAATTGCAGATATATGTCATGTAGGACTAATTATTTTGATGTTTTATCTTCTTTAGAAATTGAAGGCATTACAGCCGACGAGTGTCAAGAGGCGACCCTAGACAGGCGTGGCCAGGGCTGTATAATGCCGGTGCTTAATTCCTCTTCATAAAAGGAAGTAAAAATTTTGACGAAACCTACTGATGAAGAAATCCCAGATAATATATTCATGAGAAGCTGCTTCCACAAGCGGGAGATATTACTGACGACACAGGTGGCCCCTTCAAATGCCAAGAAGAACCTTACGAAGGTAGAAGCGCTCCTAGACAGCGGAGCAAACAAAGTCTTCATCGATCGAAGATGGGTCGAGAAGCAGGGTTGGGAACTCAAGGAGTTGCCGCGACCAATCCCCGTGTTTAACATGGACGGCACTAAGAACAGCACCGGAAGTATCACTCACACGGTGGAACTACTGATGGACTTTCTAGGACACTGAGAAAAGGTGATCGCAGAAGTCACAGACCTGGGAAAGAACTCCCTCATCATCAGATATAGCTGGCTGAAGAAGCATAACCCGGAGATAGACTGGCGAGAAGGCACGGTCAAGATGACACGATGCCCGCGAAGCTGCCTCATGCTATAAGACAGAGGAGCACATATCGCCGCCATAGAAGAAGAAGAACAGGAAGATGCATGGGACACCTACTACGCACGTGCAGCTATCGAGAAGATTGACAAGAAGGTCGACACGACACTAGAAGAACTCGTGCCTAAGCAATACCACAAGTTTGCGAAGGTCTTTTCAAAAGGAGATAGCGAAAGGATGCCGCTGCGGAAACCATGGGATCACGGGATAGATCTCAAGGAGTCTTTCAAGCCCAAGAAGGGGCGCATCATTCCTCTCAGTGCTGAAGAACAGAAGGAAGTTACAGCGTTCATAGACGAGCAGCTGAGGAAGGGATATATCCGACCCAGCAAATCACCCCAGACGTCACTGGTATTCTTCGTGCCTAAGAAGATGGGCGATAAGAGGATGGTACAGGATTACCGCTACCTCAATGAACATACAGTGAAGAACAACTACCCACTGCCATTGATCTCGCAGCTGGTCGACAAGCTCAAAGGAGTGAAGTTGTTCACAAAGATGGACCTCAGATGGGGTTACAATAACATTTGAATCAAAGAAGGAGACGAATGGAAGGCAGCGTTTGTATGCTTTAGAGGAGCCTTTGAACCGCTGGTTATGTTCTTTGGTCTCTGCAACTCACCTGCAATGTTCCAGGCGATGATGAATGAAATGTTCGCTGATATGGACAACATGGTTGTCATATACATGGACGACCTCCTTATCTTCACCAAGATGGAAGATCAAGAAGAGCATGATAAGATCGTGCTAGAAGTACTGAGAAGGCTCGAAGAGAACGACCTTTTCGTGAAGCCTGAGAAGTGTACCTTTTCGGTGAAAGAAGTCGACTTCCTAGGGATGGTCATAAACCAGAAGGGAATCACGATGGACGAAGCCAAGGTCTGCGTGATTCTAGAATGGCCTGCACCAAAGACGGTGAAAGGAGTTAGAAGTTTCCTAGGGCTTGCCAACTTCTACAGACGTTTCATCAAAGATTACGCCCAGCTAGCTAGGCCGATGAACGATCTATTAAAGAAGGATACCGCTTTCAGATGGGAAGCACTGCAGCAGGCTGCGTTTGACGAATTGAAGAAAAGGTTTACCAAAGCCCCTATCCTCGCATACCCAGATAACGATGGAGAATTTCAGTTAGAAGCAGACGCATCAGACTACGCCACAGGTGGCGTTTTGTCGATGAAACAGGGAGCCGAGTGGCATCCCGTCGCATATTACTCTCACTCTATGTCAGAGCCAGAGAGGAATTACCCTGTTGCCGATAAGGAGATGCTGTCAGTGATACGATGCCTCGAAGCGTGGCATCACTACCTAGAAGGAGCCAAGGAGTTCGAGGTCTGGAACGACCATCAGAATCTCCAATGGTTCATGACGAGGCAAGACCTCAACAGAAGACAAGCACAATGGGTGCAATACCTATCATGCTTCAACCTGGTATGGAAGCATAAACTGGGTCATACGATGGGCCGAGCAGACGCCCTCTCGAGGAGAGAAGATCATGCTGAAGGAATAGAAGAAGACAACAAGGGAGTCCTTGTTATCACCCTAGACAAGATCAGAAGTATGATCTCAATGACGGATGATGGGGATATAATTAGAAGAAAAATAGAAGCCGGGATGCTAAAGCTGAAAGAAACAGAAGTCAACAAGCTGAACGCGGATGGATATGAAGAGACGATAGGGGGAATGTTAGTCAAAGAAGGACGCACGTACATACCGGATGAAGAAGACCTGAGGATGTTGGTGATGACGAAACATCATGACACACCGGTCATTGGACACCCCGGAGCCAAGAAGATGCTCGAGCTCATCAGAAGAAACTACGAATGGCCTCGGATGGCCATCGAAGTAAAGAAGTACGTCGCAAAGTGCGATAGATGCCAGCAGATGAAGCCGACGAATAGAGCTCCCGCCGGAACCTTGAAGCCACTGCTGGTATCTGGAGGACCATGGCAGGATATCACCACGGATTTCATCATGGATCTCCCAGTTTCCCACGACTTTGACAGCATTTTGGTTGTCGTCAATAGATTTTCAAAAGAGGTAGTGTTCATTCCCTGCACCAAGAAGATAGACACAGCGGAGACAGCGAACCTGTTCCTCACTCGAGTCTGGATGGCTCACGGCTTACCGCACACCCTTATGACGGATCAAGGACCGCAGTTCGCCAGTAAAGTATTAAAATCGCTATGCGATCACCTCAGAGTTAAGCAGCAGCTCTCCACGGCATACCACCCGCAGACAGACAGGCAGATGGAGCAGATCAACAGAGATCTGCAACAATATCTTAAACTATATGTTGCTGAGTGACAAGAAGATTGGGTAGACTGGTTGCCTCTAGCGCAATTCAGCTACAACACGAAGCAGCACAGTGCGACGAAGAAGAGTCCGTTCGCAATAATGCTGACTTACCAACCTCACATGGGCATTGAACCTGGAGTATCACAGGCACCAGCGATGGATGATTTAGCCAAAGAAGTCAGCAAAACTCTCGAGCAGACAGCTCAGAACCTTGAAGAAGCGAGGTCACGCATGAAGAAGACGGTGGACAAGCATCGAAGCAAAGCACCCGCATATAAGGCAGGAGACCTTATTCTCCTTTCCACGACCAACCTCTGCCTAGAAGGCAGAGCGTTGAAGAAGATGACAGAACAGTTTATTGGTCCGTTCAAAATTGATAAGAAAGTTGGCGACAATGCAGTTCGCCTCACGCTTCCACACAACATGAAGATTCACCCGGTCATGAACGTCTCACGCGTGAAGCCTTATGAAGAGCCCCTATTCAGGCAACCCCTATTTAAATCCCCGGCATGCACCGTAACAGATGAAGGTGATGCTGAGTTTGAAGTTGACCACATCGTCAAAGCTAGACACAGAGGACGATTGGTCGAGTATCTCATCCACTGGGCTGGATGGGGAATAGAAGATTGGACATGGGAACCGAAGAAGAACCTTCGGAACGCCACTGACGCTATAGCGGAATTCCATGAACGAAACCCTCACGCACTCCGACGGATGGAGTTTGCGGATCGGCTAGGCTTGTTCCAGCCATATCCAGAAGAGCCGACAACGGTTGTGCTATCACGGGTTTCTCCTGGCGAAAAAGGTAGCCAGACACTCCTGTTTAGAAGATCTTCGCCTAGCGCGAAGGAACCAACCAGAGGCACAGCATTCGCCACAGGATACGACCTCTATGTGAGCAAAGACATGCTCATAGAAGCTGGGCATAGACTGCCCGTAAACACAAACATCCAGATCGCTCTCCCAGCGGGAACATATGGACGTATCACCCCTAGATCGGGGTTATCTGTGAAGAGCAGCATTGACATAGCTGCCGGTGTCGTTGATTCCGACTACCAAGGGGACCTCAAGGTGGTTCTTGTCAATAACGGCAAGGAAGCCTTCGCCGTCAAAATGGGCGATCGAATCGCTCAACTGCTCATCGAGCACATCTCGAACCCGCAGCTTCAGAAAGTTCTGGAACTCCCAGAATTGGGTTGAGGAGACGCAGGATTTGGGTCTACTGGAGTGCAAGCGCTTCAAGACCTCATATTCAACCCACCTTCAGGAAGGGACATACTTCCGTTGAGCAGGGGGGACCCTGACGTTCGAATCACGTCAGTCAAATACACGCTGCAAGTACGGCCTCGCAGCCTACTCTTTGGGATCAGCCTGGAGTTCGATCCATAGAAGGGGGGTGGTGAAACGGGCACAGGTATTTGCCCACACATAGAATGGACTTCATCGTTTTTCCACTGACTTTCTTATCTTATCTTTTGATCTTATCTTATCTGGCAAGTCCCGGACATCTTATCTTATCTCAGCTAGATCCAAGATCCGTTTATCTTATCTTCAGACTTCTAACCTGTGCAGCGCCTAGGCCAAGCCTAGTCCTCACAGCCATTGCTTCTATTCTAGACCGAACCTAGACGGTTCTTTATGACATCATGGGCTAGACCCTATGACATCACGATGACGTCACGACACTTACACGTACACCCCATGCCCTAACCCTTATGCCCACCTATAGCATTATGCACTCTTATCTTTACTTTCCTCTTTCGTATTTACACACGGACCGTGCCAAACATGTACACACTATGTCTTTCCAGTATATATACTGGGCACCAACCTTGATGGCTCCCCATCTTGGTTGTCCCTTTACCTTAACCTTCAGAGGGCCAGCCAACTCTGGGACGCTCCTTTGGTAGATCCATTAGACCGAGCCTGTTATTGTTGCATAGTCCGGACCCTTCGGCTATGGCGGATGTCAGACATAGGCTTTGATGCTTATGCAGTCTGCAACTTATTCAGGTTGCAACAGGTGGAGTGAAGGTGGGCCCATTCGTCTCTTCCAGGTTGGGCAAGGAATTGGACAAAATTTCTAATGATTGGGTAGAGATATACAGGGGGGATCTGGTGGACGACGTCGAGGAATCCAAGGTCCCACAGGGAGAACAGAAAGCTGTCTTGCATGGCAAGGACATGTTCGAAGAGTTGGAGGGAGTAGAGGCGATGGTTGTCTGGATCAATGACGTAATTTCGTAGGGTGACGTATCGTAGGTACAAGTCAGTGAGGCGATAGAGGGTTATGGAAGTGGTGAAGTCCGGGATATCTTCGAGGGCATTGCTGGTGGAGGCGGACTCTAGGATGGTGGCAAAGAGCGATAGGATGGTTCCGACAGGGAAGACTTGGAAGGCGAGGAAGGGGAGGGGAATAGGAGTGGGGGATTGACGATCCTCGATGGTTGGGTAAACTTCGTTGACAATGGGGGATGAAGGGTAGTTCTCTGGAGTTTCCACGAGAACAGGGGATGAGGGGGTAGAGTTGGAGAATGACATCTTTTTATTGGGGTGGTTTGGGTGTAGGATCACAGTCGATGTCTTTTCTTATAAGCCCGTATGAGGGCTTTGGCTCCAATCAGGTTCTGTTCCAGTTCCCAGGTATTTTCGGAAGAGGGATATCCTTTCCATCGGATCAGATAGGTCAGGTTTTTTGTGCCTCGATGCACCACTATCTGTTCCACTTCGTATTGTTCTTCCCTAGAGATAAGGTCAGGTGGTGGCCAATTGTAGTTCGGGCCGTGTTCCGATGTCTCAATATAGGGGGATAAGAGGGAGGCATGGAAGACGTTGTGCATTTTCCATGTGGGGGGAAGGCAGAGTTCATAGGTTATGGGTGATAAGACCTTTGTGATCATAAATGGACCTTCTCTTTTGGGGGCGAGTTTCTTGGATGGGTAAGGGGTGTGAAGGTTCCTTCCTTCTAACCAAACTTGGTCTCCGATCTTCCATGGTTTGAAGGTCGATTTGATCCGATCCTTCATTCTCTGAGCTGCAAGGTTTCGGGCAGCTAGGGCTTCATCCCTGGCCTTATCTAGGGCGGTTAATCTATCAGCCAGGGTGGGGATAAAGGTTTGTCCGATTCGCGGGTAGGCTTGAGGTTCGTATCCCATCATTAGGAAGAATGGGGAGTGTTTGGTGGTGGAGTGTCGGGAGGAATTGTGGTGGAATTCAGCGAGGGGGAGGAAGGTGTGCCATTTGTCCGGTCTTCCATCGCAAAATATGTGGAGGTAGGTTTCGAGTTCCTGGTTCACTCATTCGGTAGCTCCGTCAGTTTGGGGGTGGTAGGCAGTAGAGAGGGCGATATCATATTGTAGAAGTCTGAAGAGTTCCAGGGCGAATGCTGAGGCGAATTGTGGGCCTTGATCAGAGATACATTTATTGTGTAATTTGAATCGGAGGAAGACCTTCTCAAAAAAGAGTTGGGCGACTCCTGCTGCATCAATGTCCTTAGTGCAAGGAGTGAGAATTAACCCCTTAGTAAGCCCATGGTCGACCACAACCATGACAGAATCAAAGCCATCAGAAAGGGGGAGACAAGGTCGACGGAGACGAGAAAGAAGGGGCAGGCAGCAGAGGGGGGAATAGAGGAGAGGGCGGGGGTGGACGGGTGGCTGTTGACCTTGTTAGCTTGGCAGACAGCACATCCACGGATGAAGCAGTGAACAAAGGTAGACAGCCCGGGCCACCAATAGTCATGGGAGAGAAGGTCTAGGAGGCGGAGGTGCCCGCTGTGTCCACCAGTGGGGGAGGAGTGTATAGAGGATACCAGGGTGGCACGCTGGTTGGGGGGAACGTAAAGTCGTCCTTGAAAATAAAGGCAATTGTCAGTGAAATGCCAATCAGAGGGGTGGGCCTGGGGAAAAAGAGAGTCTTCTGAGGCCATGGCCTCAAGAGCCTTGATGACCAACAGGTCGGAAGGGGAGGAGAGGGCGATTTTTTGGGCGAGAGCAACATCGATCGCGTTGATGAAGAGATTGTCGGGGAGGAGGGTGACGTCAGTATTGTCTTGAGAGGTATCGACTTCATCTTTGCGGGATAAGGCGTCAGCAGGTCCCATGGACGTGCCCGGGAGGTGATGGAAGGTTAAGTCGAAGTCTTGGAGGAAGAGTTGCCATCGAGCATGGCGGTGAGAGAGTTTGCGAGGCTCTTTGAAATATAGGAGGTTTTTGTGATCTGTAAGGATCGTGACTGGGTGGTTGGTCCCTTGGAGGTAGTGTCGCCATTCCTTGAGTGCAAGGATAACCCCTAGAAGTTCCTTATCATATATGTCATAATTTCGTTCGGTGGGGGAGAGGGTGGAAGATTGGTATGCGCAGGGGTGGAGATCTCCATTTGCGTCCTTCTGCATGAGGACACCCCCAGTTGCGGTCAGGGACGCATCAGTCATGATGAAGAAGGGGCAGATAGTATCTGGCATCGCCAGGATGGGTTGAGCAAGGAAGAGTCTTTGTAGTAGTCAAAAGGCCGTTTCCTGCTCCATTCCCCAAAGGAATACACAGGTTTTCTTGGTCAGGTCAATGAGTGGTTGAGCGATATGGGAGAAGTTTGGGATGAACTTCCAGTAGAAGTTACAAAATCCTAAGAAGGAACGGATTTGTTTTACTCCAGTGGGTGACTTCCATTCCTTGATGGCATCCAGTTTTCCTGGGTCCATGTGGACAGATCCTTTCTTGATGACCATGCCAAGGTATTTGACCCATTTCTGGTCGAAGAAGCATTTGGAAAGTTTGAGGTAGAGCTGTTGCTCTGTCATATGTTGTAAGACTTTCTGGGTCTGTTTGTCATGATCTTTCTGATTGTCGGAATGGATCAATAGATCATCCATATAGATGATGAGCCATCCTTAGGCGATGTAATCGGCGAAGATGTCATTCATGAAAGCTTGGAATGTGGATGGGGAGTTGCACAGACCAAAGAACATTACAGTTGGTTCGAAGAGTCTGAATGGGGTGATGAAGGCTGCTTTCCATCGATCATCGGGGTGGATCCATACATTATTGTATCCCCATCGGACGTCCATTTTGGTAAATATTGATGACCCCTTAAGTTGATCAATTAGATCTCTGATGAGTGGGAGGGGGTATGTGTTTTTGATGGTATGCGAATTCAAGTATC
>JBBPKG010000913.1:0-10735 GCA_038089115.1 Fistulinella cinereoalba
GCCGCCTTTTCCGACCTGAGTCAGGGATCGATAAACCTGAGACCATGACACCTCCTTTTTAAGGTTGGCATGATCAGAATTCAGACCAAGCTATAACGTCATAGACTCCCGCCAGCGAAAGCCCTGACGTGGGAGTGGGTATATACTACAGGGCAGTCTTTCTCGCCCTTTGGTGGGACAAAACTGTCCCGGAGTGGAGTCACACTACTTAGCGAGGCCCGCGCACTCGAGACTTGCCCATGCAATGACTTCAGTTTACATTCATGTCATAGGTCCAGCGTGTGCCGCGGCCGTTCGCCATGTTCGCTGTCATTGCAGTAAGTCGGATCCGAAAAAAGTTTGATTGCTACTAATCTGATCTTCCTTCCCAGTTTCAGCGTTCACTCTTCTGGTCTGGCACTCTTTTGTGACACTTGATGAAGATGTTGAGTATATTTGGTCGTGCGTGCCGAGCCTGCCGCTGTGAATCACTTGTCTCTCAAGACTATGTTATATGCTTGCAGCATGCGTAATAAGAGCCCGTTCAAGTGGGCCTATTTTTTTCTTCGCTATGCTGCAATCCTCGGTCATGTGTGAGCGCATTATCGCCGACATGGTTAACCTTTTGTATTATTCACCGAGATTTAGACTGCACAACATATTGTTTGAACCATTGGCTGACGGCGGAAATCCTCGGATGCTCTGCCACATGTGGTATGCCTATATTGTGGCCTTCACACAAGCGCTTGGAAGTGTGCTCGAGTTCATCTTGGCCACTCGCGGTAAGCCTTGGAATTCGTTGGGAGATGGTAACTCAATTAGACGAACTGCGCAGTGTATGCCCTATATAACCGTTCTAAGATAGTGGCATTTGTACTGCTGACCGCAATCTTGACAGAGATTGCATCGACAGCGCGAACGTTGTGGTTATTCCACCCCCCTGACTTTTATGACACGTGCCTTCTTATACTACCGCTCAATAGTGCCAGGGCTCAAAGGTGTGTCGTACCTCCTGTGCTGCCTCGAGCGCCTAACGAGCAATGTGCTGTTCAGCATAGTTGGGCTTATCGTTCACGCCATCATCGCGGGCTTGACCGTGTTTAAATATTTTTTCGCTCTGGCGGGCCGGGGCAGGACTCCCCTCGTATCACTCTTGATCCGTGATACCACTATCATGTACACTGCGATCTCTTGTAGGTCGCAGGTCACTGGTCACCAGTGGGAAGCGACTCTCACATCTGTTGATCTAGTTCAAGTCACGTCAGTAGTCATTCTATGTGGCGCCAAAGATGAAAAATCGGTTACTGTCTTCTTGTCTGTCGTTTCTTTACTTCGTAACACACTGCTGATGGATGTTTGTTCTCTTTCTCTGTGATCCATTCAGCTGGGTCACAGCTTTGTTCAGCGTCGCGGTATGTCCGCCTTCTTCGGGGATGCGTCCGCTCACGTGTACTTGCTTCTAGGGGTGCCGTTTAATCATGGGTATGGAACGCTTGGCGCGAAAGGGGGGTGTCGCATCCTCTCAACTGATCATCACCAACGAAATCAGTGTCTACGAGCTAGACACGATCAATAGGTCAGAAGCGTCCACTGGGGTCCCGTCGGGACAATGACTATGACTCCAAGTGGTATCATAGGCCGATGGTTGTGGCGGTGCTAATTGTCGGTGCGTGCTTTCTGAGGGTGGTGGGGGCGGCTACGGACGTTGCTGTATCGTATACTTGGCTCTTCACTGTGTTGCTTTTGTCTACGTCATATGTTGGGCTGCGATCCTTTAATCCTTGACTCGTCTCCGTCTACTCGGGCAGGACGCATCGGTCGCGAGATGACACGCCGTGGACACTACCACATGGTTCCTCTGCAAGGGTCGGATCTTGGGAATCCAAGTTGAATGTGGTCGATAATCGAGAACCTGCGCTGACGTTTATTTAGCAAGTAACAGGCTGGACGTTGCAGGGTACAACCACCAAATATTCCTCGACTAAAGGCGGAGGGTTGCTCCGCCCGCATCATGAGCGTGTATGGCAAGCCCCACCCTCGGTGATGCGGTGACGGCAAGAGAAAGTGCCGCGTACAGCGGGCGCCATGAAAAGCATTGTGCGCGTCCGTGGATGGAGAGTGTAGTTGTGACAACTTTGCGGATTCGCAAGTTGCATAAAAGTATGATGGGTCATCGGGCGGAGCTCAGGACCTAATGTCAGGGGCGGCCCTGGTCTGGAGGCCAGACCGTCTATGAGGCACCGGATGAGGGCCTGGTTACGTTCTCCCACGAACACGTGATAAATCAGCCCTTCTGAGCACCCTTTGTGGCCAATCTGGACGCGCTCGCCAGCGTCCTGTCAGTCAGTCACGCTTTTCGCTTTTCCCCTCGTCCACAAGTTTGCTTTGTTCCGCGCAGTTCAGCATGATCTTGGCAATACCGCTGATGCATATAGCCTAATACTAGGCCAGCATCATCATCATCACCAACACAAACGTCTGTACCGCCATTATCAATGCTCCACGTGGCTGCATCTTACCGATCCTTCCACGGGTACAGCAGCCTCATGTTTTTCGTTGTCACGAACTCACTCGCATGCAGTCGGTTGATAGGTGCGTTTCAAGCGTCATCAGAAACATTCCCTGCTGCCTCGAATACAGCCCAAGGGATTCCAGACCAGCCCATGCTATCTGCGCCACCTACCATCCATATGGCAAATCCTCTATAGGCGCTCATTCTTTTTATTTTATCTGTCGACTCATAACATGTAACATTGCGTTGGCGCAAATGGCTGCAAAACTCGACATCCAAATCCCACTAATTGAGAGCGGTGTGCCATCTGAGACAACAAAGCAGCTGACCCTCAAGCTGAAGACTACCACAGATGCCGAACATTCTGCAAACCCTGGCAAGCAAAGGCCAAAGATGTGACCTGGGCCAGCCCGCAGTGGGAGGTGAGCCTACAAGACAGCATCAGATATATACTCACATTGCTATTCGAGCCAGAAACTTGTGTGCGCATAGATGGATAAAAGGATTCAAAGACACCACCAACGGCACAACAAATGAATTCAAGGAGTATCATGAGTCACGATCAAAGGAGGCGCGTCACCCATTGTATATTATTGTTGGTCCACCTAGCCCTATGATCGAGTGGCCAAAGAACTGGTACGCAGTCCTTTCTAAGTATTTATTTGGTGATCTATTGCTTTCAATGGTTAATCTGCTTCCAAATCCTGGGTCACTGGGACAAGCTGCAGAGGCATCCCGACCGGTCTGGTCTCTTAGCTTGGCGCTAGTTGCTCGCATCAACTACAGACCGCTTTTATTTGCCATTTTCGTGTCACTGCACTCGCTGTCCTGCTCTCAGCCTCTCGCAAGTTTCGTCATTCGCATACCAACACGCCACTCAATGTCATGATTACCCTTGGATTCAATCGTTTCTTGCAAGCCCGCTGCCGCCATCCGAGCGATACCTGGTTTAGTACCACCCCCGAGCTTGGAGCAACACGTATTTTGTAGCATCCAACCCGTACTTGTAACCCCTAATCCCAAATGGGATTTTAATTTGGCAGCATTGCGGAGTGCAGCGGGGAAAATCTAGAATTCAATATCTATATCTCACGATATGTGGTCAGATGAGCTGATCCTAGCCTGACGGTGCCATCAACTCTGACCGGTTCATGTGAGAAATTAGATTTTTGGGCATGCTTTAGATGGCCCTACACTGTAAGCACTCCGGCTTACGTAGATCCCAGTATCTACTACATATACCGCCTGTGATACTGAGGGGTACCCATTCAGTATTTCTGCCTTTGGCTTAGTGGCTGAGCGCGGCGGTCCGGTCATTACATACACCACGTGTTGCCCTGGCATAAGTTGCATCCTGAATCCGTCTCATTTCGCAGTGGCCATATCGCAAGATTATAATTTTAGTCTACGTAGGATACGGCTAGATTTTTTGATACACGGCCATATATTTCTCATACCCGGTCATACCTGACGCTACGCGGCCACAGCAAGGTTTCACTGGGATTAAGTAATGATGCTCGAGGTATGAAGACACTACCTAGCATGCGTGAATTACGGTATCTCTCGCTATATTCACAAGTAACTCCCTGTTACAACGCTAGGAAGCGACACGACACCGCAGAATTGCCACATGCTGTCCGGGGGAAAACCGGTCGCAACCAACCTTTTCTGTAAATTCAATGTCGGCCAGCACAGGCCCGTACGATACGTAGCCGCTCACCTAGCCTTTGCGCTTCGGCGCCCTTTCGTACGCATTCACCTCCGAACCTGCGCCTGGCTCGTTTGGCTGGAGCACGCTCCCACTTTGGCCGTCTCGTCGAGCAGTATCGTGGCCACGACCATGTTGATGGGGGGCATGACGACAGCGCCTCGTAGGATGAGCCCGGTCGGCGCCGTAGCGCCGCTCTCCGCCTTCATCCGAGTGAGACGCAGAATCCGACTCGGACTCTGATGACGACTCGTCGAACTGCCGTGGCTTGTGGTATATACAGCAGACTGTTGTCGGTAGTACGTTGGCAAAAGGAGAGAACGGATTATCGATATGAAACGTCCGGCATCAGCCTCTCAAGTATTCAGCACGAAAAGAACACGGACCCTTGGATTTTTTTCTGCCACACCCTTCGTTGTCGACGACATCTGCATTCCAAGCAACTTGTTGACGCGAGCGACGCTGTGTGCCGCGTAGCCTCAGGACGCCTATTGTCGCGTTTGCTTCTGTAGAGGAAGAAGATTCAGCACCAGCGGCCCCTGCGTCATCGTTTTCTGGTGCTTCGACGCCGAGAAGTGTGATTGTGCGTGATCCATGCGTAGGTGTGGATATATGAGGTCGTTGCTGCATCGCAGTCACAGAACTAGGTCAAACATTATCGATTTATGAACCGTCATTACAACTCGAGTAATGCTGACTAATGATCTGATTAGGCGTCTGAAGCTTGAGCTTGAGCTTGAGCACTTGACTCTACTTGAGTGATGACCATTGATAGCGTTGACCTAGTTCAGTGACTGCGATGCTGCAGCAGCCCCGTATATCGCACTTATGCATGGATCACGCACAATCACATATCGAAGCACCGGAAAACGATGACGTAGGGGCTGCCGGTGCTGAATCTTCCAAGTCTTCCTCTACAGAAGCAAATGCGACGGTAGGCGTCCCTTAATGTTCCACCCGATCGTGGATGGTCGAGGATCCATTATACCTATGTTAATGACAGTGGGATCCCTTTTCTACTATTACAAAGCATGCGTAAGGAAGTGCGTGATGGTACAAAGCTGCTGTCCGGGACAATAAAAGCTGAAGGGCGAAAGATAACGAAACAACGATCAACGCTGGATCACGGATGAGCGCGGAGAAAGACAAAGCAATGCGTTCGATAATCAGCGGGAGCGGAGAAGGATTTATCCGTAAACAACCCTGATTGTAACACGTGTCAGCCCAAAAGGGACGATAAGATTATTGGAAAGACGCACCCCCTCGCTGTTGTCGATATGGGTTTGAAATCCGTTCGACCAGCTTCTACAAAGTGACGGATAACTTCCGGCCAGTCGTCCCTCAGATCCCAAGTGATCTTACTTGGGGGGTCGACCTCTACGGGCATCACCTGGCTGATACCGCCGCATTGCACCAAAATAACCAGTGTTCCGATGCCACCGCTCCGGCGACACCGCTCCTCTCTCCGATCAATGTCTGCAGCCACAAGCGGGTCATGGGCTGTCACGTAAGACCTTGGCACAATATGTGTTCCTGCCACAGAGAATCTGGAGAGATCCGAGTATATAAGGAGGGGGAAACACGAGGCCGAGAACTAAATATGACGTACCGGTAGAGTGGCTCCGCGTGTGGGTTATAACTGAGCTCGACGAGAAGAGCATTTTGCCGGATGTTGGCCGGCAGGCGTTTCAGTTGAAGCGCTTGGAATCCTGCCCAGCCCAGAAGAGAAGAGTGCGTCGAAGTGAATTTACGCAAATGCTTGACCAAGTTTTCATCAGGATATGCATCACTAATGACTTGTTGTTTTGCGCTGGAAACCTGCGCAGCCGTATGCTGGCAGATCGTCTTGTGGGAAGGCCAATGCGATTTCTGACATTCAGGGGACTATGGGAACAATTTCAGGATAGATGTAGGACAGGATTGGAGACCGGGAACCACATACGCAGTACTGTGTCGTCATCTGGATTGCCAGGTCAGATATCGGTGATAACATTGGAGAAGTAACTCACACAGCCACCACAGTACCGAAATTTCTGCTTAGATGGGTTCTCGACGGCCCCGCAGGTATCGCAAATGCGGTACCCACGTTGTTTGGAAGGGGCCTGAGTAGGAGCAGAGTAATAGTTGGCTGCAGCTGGTGCCATGGGGATAGATGAGGAATCGTTAGGCTGCGAAAGACCTGAGGAGATCGCTGTCGGACCTCTGGCATTGTTTTGAGTGTTTTATAGCTGGAGGGGGAGATCACTGTGCCCATCTTGGGCCATATCGTTGAGAAGCGCATCTAGAACCGCAAGTCGAAAAACAAAAAACCACCCGAACTTTTTTGTTTCAACAAAGACTGAAAGCAGAACCCGGCGAAGTCTTTTTGTGTTGGTAGTGAGGGACCGCCTTACAGAAGACCACAGACAAAACGGATACGCGACTTCTTGCATGCAAGACACAATAAAGGAGGGAGAAATGGGGAAGATACAATTAGACGAAAAAGGAAATGGAGCGGGGCAGACGGTTTATTGGTCCCGCATCACACGTTGCCGGCACACTAATTGTCAACCAAGCTGTCATGCGTGGTAAGTTCTCCAATGCTGTCCCTGTTCCAATTTCTTCTCATCATGAGACGATACCGGATCTATGGCCCAATCCGCTCTCGCATTCCATGGCTGTCCGTGAAATTTTACCTTTGCGCCCGGCCAAATCAAGAAACCTCAAAGGCGGCCACAAACCCGATTTCGGATGGTTCAAGTAAGCCTAATACCCGCGTACTCGCTCCAGTTTTCCCTATCTTATTCCATCTCACAAGGTTGTGGCGTTTGCTTTATTGTTAACTCGGCCGTGCGAGTAGAACCTTATCCATCAGCGATAGCACCCGCTTCGCTCCTCGCGCTTAAATTTTTGTTGCTGTATTCAATCGCTTCTCGGAAGTGCAGTCAGTGGAGCTTTGAAAGGGCCATAATAATGTACAAGTGAGTTTTGAGGCCCCTTTCATTCCATCATGATCATGCGGCGTCCTATCGTCGGATCCATCAAGGGATCGACAATTTTCGACTGCGAACATCGAGGGGCTTACACAACGAAGAACACTCACCTCGTTACGCTACCGCGCCAATCTTTCTCATCTATGATAAGCTTCCCAAGGCGAGCTATCTCTGGCCACGTAGTAGCGGGAAGCATCAGTGCGATCGACGTCGAAGTTCGGGGTGCTAAATCGACACCGCCGTCAGAATCCGGTCCACAGTTAAGAGCCACGCGTCCGAATCCGTTGGCTGTGCAATCGGGGTGCCTTGCATAATTGTTTCGCGGTTGAAGATGAGGCTATATATGTCGCTTCAACTCGTGAGTTGGACATGCTATGGTGTCAACTTTCCTTACTTCGACGTCTCTTTTGTGGTAACGTCGTAGCCACAGCCAGTGTCGTGTGGAGCCTTGGACACAATCAATAAGATACCCTCACCCGACGTCGAAAGTGACCTAAATCTGTTCCGTAAGTCTGGACCGCGTCTCCACGCGCGTGATCTAAATCTGGGTCTGAGAGTGCCTGGCGGTCGAACCATTGGTTAGGTTGGGTCGCTGTGCTTGGTGATACTTGATAGCATAATAATGTCAGTAAGTGGCCGGTAGCATGCTTGACCTCGTCTCTAGGATAGATGTATGGAACTACCGTGTAACGTCCCAGCACGCTCGGTCGCTCCACTGGCACACAAGCCCTACATATATAGGCGTGACGCCCCTCGTAGCATAGCAGTCGTTCTTATCCCCGTACCCGTATCTTCGTCGAGCGACTCGGGCCCATATAGAGCGTCCCGCGCTCAGTGTCGCCCGCTCACGGCAGGCACTTATATACCAAGTATCAAAACCATGACCAGGCACGCTGCGGGTGGTTTTATGGAGTTGATGAATAGACAAACCGCTGTGTGTTTTGACGTGATCGTCGCGAAATTTAGTTGTATGACATACATACTTGACTTGGGCAAGTTGAGAGTTCACACAAGGCTTAACACAGCCACTTCAGGATTACACATCTCATTCCAATTTCTCCGCAGGAAGCGTTGTTACAACACCACCACCGTTCTCTTGCATAACGCACCCGGTAAACGTTAGACGAGGTGCTGGCTCCGTATTTTCTCTCATTATTCATACATCTACTTTTCGTCGCTGAACAATGTCAAGTCCGCTACCTTCTAACCATTTCCTGAACCAGCCTCGTCCAGACACCATCACTGGGGGGATCCTGGCTTTGTCGATACAACTACTCTTTCCGCGCACGATTTTGACGTCGACATACGAACTGGGTTCATACCTCCAGATCCCCCGCTTACCCGTCTTCCCACTGAATGGGAACCATGAGAGGCGATCCTCGGCAAAGCTAAGTCAATGAAACTGAGCCTTGCAGCGAAGCAGGATATAACGAAGGACGAGATCGTGCGGTCCGCTTCCTAGCGAGAAATTTTCCGTAGGGTAAGCATCTCTTTCATGTCGTGGCCTCGTCAGCGCGAACGGCTGCTTCGGCGAGTTCACTATGTACTTATACTCGTCATGCATATGTATATTCACACACTCCCGCTCGACGGCGAAATCCGCCTTCCACGTAGTACCTCCATCCCACTCCTTGAGGTTGCTGCGCATCTACACCTCCCACCTATCGCGACATATTCCGACACCGTGCTCTATAATTGGAGCCTCCAGTCTCTCATAGACCTATCTCACCGAAGCTTAATAATCTTCGTAGTTAGGACCTGTTCACGGGTACCAACGACGAACAGGGGTTTTATCTCGCGTCGGCAGGCATCGGGATTAGAGGTGTAGAAGCCCTTGAACTCATGCAAGCTGCGATGGACGAAATGTTCGTCGGAGATGAGATCGCCGTGCGGCGTATCACGGGTAGTCTGGAGACCAGACCGCTACGAGGCCGCCGCGATCCTACCGGATGAGACAATCCGTCGATAGACTCATCCGGTAGGATCGCGGCGGCCTCATAGCGGTCTGGTCTCCAGACTATATCACAGGATATCTCAATGAAATCGCAATCGCCGTAGACGATCTAACGCGCATCCTGCTGGATGTTCGAAAAGGATGCGACCCCGAGCGCTTCTATCACGACATTCACCCTTGGTTTCGCGACGAGGACTCCGATCCGATGAACAGGAGATGGATATTTGAGGGCCTTTATGAACACCCGGAGATCGAACGACTAACAAACTTGTCCGGGCCGAGCGCCGGTCAGAGCGCGCTTATCCACGCCCTCAACATCTTCCCTGGTTTGGACAACTGCAGCTGTGGAGAAAACACTGCGCATGACGACGGGTGGATCCTTCTTTGCCGCATGCAGATCTACATGCCTAGGCGTCACCGTAGCTTCCTGCGTCATCTCACAGTTAATCCAATGCCTGTGCGCGATCTGGTGTCAGGCTGTGGTGACGCGATGCTCGTGGCTGCCTACGAGGACGCGGTTCGTGCGGTCGAAGAGTTTAGAGATGCATACTTTCGGATTGTTGCGCTACTAGTATACATCATCGGACCGGCGGGTCGAGAAATAATCGTAGCGGAGGCAAAAGACGTAGCAGAAAGGGTTGGGAGAAAAGAAACCATTACTGGCGGAACACATCCGGTACAATTTCTGAAGGGCGTGAGGGACAAAACCGGAGGGGCCGTCGTTGGCGCAGAGTCACATTGAAAACAAGTCAAACTAGAACCGTCACTCGTAAAATATCATGTCCCTCAGTCGAATGTATGTGCAAAATGATTCGTCTCGTACACTCTAACAGTCCAACACTCTTTTCTCAGGCTCCCATTCGTATCACCTTGTAGTCCCCCGACTTTGCTCTGTCGGCGCTAGCTTTCAATCACATCCGAAAATTTAACTTCCCACTGCTTTCATTGGGGTTCAACCTAGGCAGGCACTCCTGTCTCTTCAAAAAGATCTTATCATGGTCTTGCGCAAGATGATGCGTATTGCATCTCCACCTCATCCTTTTCGCGTGTGGCTCTGCCCAGCTGCCCTCCGCCATTCCATTATCATCTATGTGAGCCCGCCTTCCTTTCATTACTTAGGCCATCAGCAAAGCTACATGGTACCTGCCAAGCCTGCCGTGACTCTGACGTGACTGCGCGGTCTGCCGTTGTCTGCGAGGACCTAATCCTGCCAAGCAAAGCCTGTCAAGCAAACGAGACTCTGGCGTAGTCGACATTGGCTGTCGATTTGGACACAGATCATGCAATTCGAGATATAATCCGTGGGCCCTTGTTTGAGGTCACAATCTTGACGATTGCATAAGTGCTTTCATTCATGTTATGATTGGACTGCATACGATGACTGGAGGCACGACAGACACCGCTTGAACACAATTGTGGACTCTACGCGTGTATTGATTCTTGAGCAAGGTCAGATGGCTGAGTTTGATTCGCCAGAGGTATCGTTGGTGGATAGGTGCAGTCGGTTTTAGCAATGAAAATGGAGGCTGGATTAATCGAGAAACGGAGGGAAGCACTGGCACAACAGGACTCGAGGGCGGGAAGGTGCGAGGATCATCGAACATGTTTCA